>VUQH01041357.1:0-11977 GCA_015106775.1 Etroplus canarensis | reverse complement strand
AGAGGTGGAGGAAGAGGAATGAAAGTCAGTAGAAACAAGACAGAGTACATGTGTGTGAATGAGAGGGAAGCAGGTGGAACGGTGAAGATGCAAGGAGTAGAGTTAGTGAAGGTAGATAAGTTTAAATACCTGGGATCAACCATCCAAAGCAATGGACAGAGCAAAAGAGAGGTGAAGAAGAGAGTTCAGGCAGGGTGGAGTGGGTGGAGACAAGTGTCAGGGGTGCTTTGTGACTGAAGGATAGCAGCAAGAATGAAGAGGAAGTTTTACAAGATGGTAGTGAGGCCTGACATGATGTATGGTTTGGAGACAGTGGCACTGACAAAAAGACAGGAGGCGAAGCTGGAGGTGGCAGAATTGAAGATGCTGAGATTTTCTCTGGGATTGACCAGGATGGACAGGATTAGAAATGAGTACATCAGAGGGACAGCTCATGTTGAGAAGTTTGGAGACAGAGTCAGAGAGGCAAGATTGAGATGGTTTGGACAAAGGATGTTGAAGATGGAGCTGTCAGGCAGGAGGAGAAGAGGAAGACCACAGAGAAGTTTGATGGATGTAGTGAAGAAGGACATGCAGAGAGTTGGTGTGAGGGAAGAGGATGCAAGGGATAGGATGCGATGGAGGCAGATGATCCGCTGTGGTGACCCTAATGAGAGCAGCCGAAAGACAAAGAAGTGTTTTGTTGCCATAGTGGCAAATCAGCCAACTTAGTGGATGTATTTGCATCACGGAGGTCATGCATTACTCTTTGAAATTATCTATAATTAAATGTTTTTGCCAAAGTTTAAGAGTAATAAAAATGTTATTTATTAGATTTTACAAACTGTATCATTTTATATTATTGTTAATTAATATACATATTTTCTTGACTGAAAACTCAAACATGTGCTGTCCAGTTGAGTGGACATAAAAATAACTTTATGAAAATTACATGTTCAATAGAATTCACTTGAACTGTTCTTTTTATGCCCAAAGGGTAATAAAAAATTGTTATAGAAAAAGTCTTGACGGAAGATGTCATACTTCATGCATAAAAGGCTTAATGCTTCAGCTTTGCAAGAAATTTTGGGCAATTCTGTGCTTCCAACTTTGTGGGAACACTTTGGGGAAAGCCCTTTTCTGTTCCAGCATGACTGCCCCAGAAGAAGGTCTATAAAGGCATGTTTGGATGAGTTTGGTGTGAAAAACTTGACTGGCCTGCGCAGAACCCTCACCTCAACCCCATTGAACACAAAGATTGCAAGCGAGACCCCTCTCGTCCATCATCAGTGTCTGACTTCACAAATGGTTTTCTGGATGGATGAGCAAAAAGAAAGACAAGCTCCAAAATCCCAGAAGAGTGGAAGCTGTTACAGCAGCAAGGGGAGATGGACCAACTCCACATTTGTGCCTATGGATTTAGAATGGAATGTCATAAAAGCTCCTGTAGGTGTGATATGTAGGTGGTCCAATATGTTTGTCCATATAGTGTATTAATACCACTTCCATTAATATACTGTGCAAACTGTATCCCTGTATTCTCTTTCAAGCCCTAGCTGAATCCAATCCTGTGCAATATTACATCTGCGTAACAAAATAATTCAAGGAAAAAGTATTCTTGTTAATGTCTTTGGGAGGCTAAAGATAATTTTCAAAAACTAAGACCAGACCATGAAAAGTCTTTTTACAAAAGCTGAAATCAGCAATTGTTCCAACCATAATAGCCTTTTTAAAGTGTTGCAGAAAACAAACAATAAAACAATACTAATACACGCCTAATATTTTTTATATAGCAGGCTCTACAAAAGTAGTATAAACTTTCTTTAAAAGCCTTGTTTATGCCTACTTTTCCAAAGAAGTTATGCTTAGCCATGCTCAGGGGTTAATAATATATTTAACACATTACACCTGGAAACTGTGATCTAATGAACACTGATTTGTGAGATGAGGACAGAGACCATGAGGGTTGCTTCCCATTCGGTTCCTCAGAATTAGTCAGCAGCAGGACCTCATTTTGGAGCTTTTATTTTAGTGCTGAGCTTAATGGCCTGTGTGCCTTCTCCAGGGCCTATTAAACACATGCAGTAAATCAACAGAGGAGGAACATAGCAGTTAATCACAGCCTTTGTTTCAGGCTGAGGGAAGACAATGAATCCAACTGAATGCCACCAAGCTGACAAAGAGTGTGTAAAGACAACTTACACTGTCAGACAGATGAACGGCCACAGCACCTGCTTCTGGCACTGTTTAATGCAATCTCTGCCTCTTTCAGAAAAACATACTTACATAACCAAGAGACTATAGTCGCTCTTGTGGGAGAAGACAAATGTAAGTTCGTATCACCTCATCAGAAAGTCACAATAAATTAACATTTTGTTAAAAATGGCATGGTTTTAATTGTTAGAGTTAAATTATTCTAAGTTTGTTAAGCTCATACTGACTGCAGGCCTAATCCAACAACACACAGGACATAATTAATAGGGAGAGGAGAATGTAAAGCCATGATTGCTACTATTGTCCAAGAGCAAGCTCTAAAATAGGCAAAACCAGAATTAGTAGAAATGAAAAACTGGTTGTCTTATTAATTAAGCTGTCTACAGTTAGAACATGCTGTCTTGTCCAGGTCGTCTATTGTAACAAAAATAATTTAACATAACCATTACATCTGAATTACTTAACGTATTATTTATTATGGTTTTCAGTTACAGGTCCTAAATATACTAACGGTCTTCCCATAACATCTTTCTACCCTTGTTTCACTCTGTGCTTTTCCAAGCACACAATACATTTTATGGCAAAAGCTTTTAGCAAAGTAGATCAGCCTTCTCCATCAAATACGTACAGTAAAATTCATCAACAACAGCCTAATTAAAAAGCTTTCAAGCTTGTTTTTCAGATCCACTAATCACCAAGACAGTCTAGTATTTGTTTATGGCCTGCGTGAGAACAAACGGTCTTACAGCAAATAAATCTCCAATAATCTAATTTTAGGTCCCTACTTAAACATAATTAGACTCTTGCAAAACCAAAGATACAGTCTGCACTTCAGTATATACAGTAACATGCACTAGGTAGACTGGAAACTGCAGCAAAATAAAGACTTGATGTGAGCAAAGCAGCCTGTTTGAATCATGACAAAATGGAATAAGCAATGGATTAGTTGACAAAGGTGGAGAATTCAAAATAGAGGGAATAAAAGAAAAAGAAAGGTGGACCAAATTAACCAGCCTTTTATGTCTGTCTACTCTGAATTAAAGCTTATATAAGTTGTAACACATGCATTTCTGCGAACATCCACTGAGATAGTGAAGCTTTCTTTTAAAGCAGATATCTTTTTACTGCATAAAAGTAGTTTCACAGCTCTTTGTAACACTTAAATGAGCATCTGTATGAGTCCTTTGTTTTTCATTGTACTTACCTCAGTACTTGTGGGATGACTTCATAGTGCAGAAGGGGAGAGTGATGACATAACAGTTTTATGCCTGATTGCATCGTCTCTCTTTGCCTCTTCTGACTTAAGTAAGTAAGAAGTACATCTTAATGATTACTTGCGGGAATTACATGTAGACCATACCCAGACATTTAAGACAGTGTTCACATATCTCCTTATTTCCAATGTTAGCTTAGTAAATTACAATCATAATAATAGGGAACTATCCTGCACATTACACCTTGCAGGAGCTTTTATGACATCACAATCTAAATCCATTAATATGGAGTTAATGTTAATTAATATGGAGCAGTAGGTAATATGGAGAGACAGTTCTCCTGGCAAACTACCAGATAGAGAAACATAATCCCTCACTCCACAGAACATGTTTCCACTTCCCCAGAGTCCAGTGGTGGCATACTTTACACATTACCTGTTTCTTGGCATTCTGCTTGGTGATGTAAGGCTTGCATGCAGCTGTTCATTGAAACCCATACCATGAAGGTCCCGATGGAGTTTTTGTGCTGATGCTATTGCCAGAGGAGGTTTGGAACTCTGCAATTACTGAATCAGCAGCGATTATACACTATGTACCTCAGCACTTGGCAACCCCACTATGTACCTTTATGTGGTCTGGCACTCAGTGGCTAAATTTCTATTGCTGTCACAGAATGCTGTCACAGCAGGGGGTTTGATCCATTTGGTCGGCCTTTTGTTTTTTTAACCAGCTCCACCCTCATCCACCTCTTACACAAATCAGGAAGAACTGAGGCAGGAGACAGGCAACTCAGAAGGGTGGATGAAAAAAGGTAATTAATTAGCTCATATGAAGCACTGATAAAACAATGCAAACCTAATGCGTGTGCCATTGTTGAGAATATAGTGTAGAGTCATACATGTCTTCTTTCAGCTGCTCCTTTTAGGAGTCACCACAGAGAATGATCTGCCTCCATCTCACCCTATCCTGTGCATCCTCTTCTGTTATGCCAACCCTGTGCATGTCCTTCTTCACTGCATGCATGTGTCTTCTCTGTGGTCTTCCTATCTTCCATTTTCAACATCCTTTGTCCTAATATATCACTATCCCTCCTCCACACGTCCAAACCATCTCAACCTTGCCTCACTTACTGTATCTCCAAACTGCTCAACCTTTTAAATTCTTGTCCATCCTGGTAACCCAGTGAAAATTTCAACATCTTCAGTTCTGCCACTTCTACTCTTCACCTTCTGTCTTTTTGTCAGTGCACTGTCTCCAAACTATACATCATAGCAGGTTCCACTAATGTCTTGTAAACCTTCCCTTTCACTCTTGTCACAAAGCACTCCTGACACTTCTCTCCGCCCACTCCACCCTGCCTGTACTCTCTTCTTCACCTCTCTTGTGCTCTGTCCGTTGCTTTGGATAGTTGACCCCAGGTATTTAAACTTATCTACCTTCACTAACTCTCCTCCTTGAATCTCCACCATTCCACCTGCCTCCCTCTCATTCACATGCATATATTCTGTCTCACTTCTACTGAATTTCATTCCTCTTCTCTCCAGTGCATACCTCCACCTCTCCAGGCTCTCTTTCACCTGCCCCCTACTCTCGCTATAGCACACACCATCATCTGAATATCATAGTCCACAGAGACTCCTGCCTGACCTCATCTGTCAACCTGCTCCTCACCACTGAAAAAAGAAGGGGTTCAGAGCCAATCCATGATGTAATCCCACCCCCACCTTGAACCTAATGTACTAGAACAAGTAAGTAAACCAAAAACAAACTAATTATGTACTGAGTAACTCTAGTGACTGCAAATTAACAAATGTGGGAATGATATCAGACAGTAAAACCTTACATCTGTATATCTGACTTCTGTGAGTGGATGAATATTACCAAATTATTATTTTAGTTGTGTGGTTGTGGATTCAGCCGTCACAGTGTCTATGAACATCAGCCAAACACATTACTTTCTCTTTATTTTAGCTATTTAATCAGGCTGATAATGAGCCCAGTCCCTGAGCCATTTTGATTTGACACCAGGCCAGGTTTCACATCTCCTCCAGGCACTCCACAGGCATCCGTGATCCCTTGTAAGACAGGATTTCCTAGACACTAGAGGACAGAGGCAACAAGAAAGTGGAAGGTGAGTGATGCTTGTACTGATGATGACTGGGTAGTATAGATCCATACCTTCGTAGCTACTTGGAGAGTAACAAAACAACTAAAATAGGTTTAATCACACTATGCTGCTGGATTATCTGTCAGCGGAGTGCTTTAAGGACATGTCTGTCTTATCTCACTGAGAGCTTTCCAGATTTTTCTGCCCTTTCCGCTCAGCAGCTGGGGACACTCCACAGTGAGAAAAAGAAATTGATGCTCGCTGTAACACATCCAATATCCTTTTGACCCCTCAGCTTAACACAGACACACATCATAACCCACCTCAGCCCCTTTATAACACACGTGCCCCTGATGTTTTTCTTAACACAGTCCTGCAATCAAATACAATCCACTACTATCACCTCCCATCTGCCTCCTCTTCTTCCCTCCCTCTCTCCTCTCCTCTTTTTACTCTCCCTCCCTCTGTGCTGCCTCACTCATTCCCTGAGCAGCACACTGAACTGGATAACGTCTCCTTCAACCCGCAGCACAGACTCATTTCTCTACACACCAGCTCTGAGTGGATGCTCAGCAGGGGTGTTTGAGATATTAGCCCGCTGTGGGGAACGGCTCAGGGACTTCTGCCATCCACACATAAAGGTAAGCCTCCGGGTCCTTTAGATTACGTTCCTGCTTGCTGTCAAGTGCCAAATTGAAAGTGGTTAAAGTTACCCCATGAAACTGCAGCCTTTAGATATCATTCAGGTCAGCTTCTCAGCAGTCCCAGGACAGGTTTAAAACACTGGATGCGCTTTAATTTTAAGCCGTTCAGACTTCTTTACATGGAAAATTATAGAAGTCGCTCTCACACTTTAGGGCAAAATAAGTGAATAAGACTGGACTAGTAAAAGTGTGCAGGTTGTTGGCAGAGCCTGACCTGCTAATCCTTGTTTTGTTTTTAAGACAAAGTTCAGAGAAGTACTGTACCAGTCACTGAGCAAAGCCACATATAATCGTAATTTGCTTAAAACAAAGAGTCCTTAAGACGTTTACTGTAGATTAGTCTCACTTTCAGAGAGAGGCTTTTATTTTTGATGCTCTGAATCTCCTGACAGTTAACTGCTGTGGACATCTTCAGAAAATTATTTGAAATCACTCTGGTTTGGTGCATCAAATAACAGAATTTTAAGTTTGAATCTACAGATCAAATCAGTTGCTTTCTGCATGGATGCTCATCTCTCTCTCCTGAATGAGAGTACCATGAATTTAAAATATAAATCCTTCCTTGGACTGGCTTTCCCTTACTTTTTAGGCTACATGCCGAGAAAGTAAAATAAAAACCTAGAAAGACAGAAATGCAATGCTATCTCAGGAACGATATTATCCTGCTTTGCCAAAAGTCTACTGAAAGACTGAGATAGATGCAGAAATACTAATGATGTGACAATCTTGTTGCAGTAAGGGGGTTTCTGAACTGTGAGTCATTTAAACTGTGCTTATAGAGGCTTAGTTTTGTACTAAACTGAACACTGTAATTTCACTGTGTTATAAGTTGATATGATTACCTCCCAGGGAGTCATGTGAGTCAGTGAACCGAACTAAACAAAATTATTTGAACTGATAAAGAAGCTCACTAAATTGCTCACTCAGTGACGCTTGTTGACTTTGCTGATCCAAATTGATTCTTTAAGCTTTGTTCAAAAATTTTTTCGTTTTGAAGTAGTGTATTTGATGATTTTCACTAATCCAAACCAGAAAGTGATTGTCGGTAACACTGACTTTTGCTGCCAGTTCCAGCCCTTTTAAGCTTCACATCAGTAAAGCAATAAAAGATTATAAAGTTAATATATCTGCCACCTAAACTGCAGCAGAGTTGCAGCATCATGATTGCTTTTTTTTGTTACTTTTCTTTTAAAAGCTGAGAAAGTACTGCCCTGTGAATTACAGCTAAGCTGACAGCGGTACTCTCAATCTCAGGTTTATCTCCACTGCTAAATACTAATGATTAATTGAGTGACCATGTTGATTCTCACTTTGAAAATCTGCATTTAGCATTTGTTCTTAAATCTACTGAACACCTGAACAGCTCAAGCATGACGGCCAAAGGCACAACACTGCTGAAGGCAGTGCTGAAAGGAAATGCGTTCTGTTTTTCATAGTTGGTACAAATGCAGACCAATCCTTACCCTGTACTGAAGGCAGTGAGCAGCAGTGCTCCTGGGTCTCTTTTATCCCAAGTTGTATCTTTCAGGCTACAAGAAGGCTGTCCTAACCATCTGTTTTCTGGGTCTCTGCAGAAGGATCTGCACTTCACAATAGACATATTCACAGGAAGAACCCATTTAATATGTGTGTGTGAAGTACATTAGTTATAGCAATTCAAACTAACCCATGAGTCAGTTGGATTAAAGCTGGGGTAGGCAAGATGTTTTGAAGTCATTGGACATAAAAATATGCAATAACTTATTTATCACACTGTAACAAAAGTGGCCTCAGAGAGAATTGGACTCATGCACCTCATCTGGGGTCTCTTTACAGGCTTTAGAAAATCTAGCTTGCGATGAGAAACTTTGGCCAATCACTTGGGAGAGCAAGGTTCAGATGTTGTGTGAAGCCTAGAATAAACATTGTTTTTAAATTGATGCATGTGAAGCAGTTGCATATACAAATACTCACCTGGTGGGAGAGACCTACTGTGATTATTATTATAATATTACTGTTATGAATTTCTACATATCACATAAATTGCTCCTTATGCTTACTTCTCACATGCCTAAGTAGTTTTTGTCATTAAATCTTTGTTTTACCTAAGTTTCTCCTTTGATAACTTGTGTCCTTTATTTGAGGAAAACATGGTGTTCAATAAGGGTAGTTTATTGTGTACGGATATGTTTTGTAGACCGCTATGATTTTGAAAGCCATAAAGATCAATTTCATTATAAAAACATTAACTAAAACAAGAAATAGCTGTCATTTAGATGTGCTCCATGCCCTGATTGCCCAGACTGCTTTTGTTTTGGTGGTAGCAAACACTGACATTGCTTTAGTGTCTCTAAAATATCTTCAAAATTCCAAATGCTATTTAATATTCATTTGAAAATTCAGATTTTTAAACCTAAACTCTGCCATTTCAGGGAGAAAGCAGTGAGACTATCTGAGAGCATTTAAATATGTAAATAAGTCCTTGTAGTGGGCAGCAAATCTTGTATTGACACAGCAGACTGCACACTATTAAACAGTTTTCCATAAAATGAGGCAAGTCTTTAATGCGTTATGGCAGGATTGAGCCTCTGAGGGTGTTTCTGTGCAGCCTGATGTTGAACCAGTCTGTGGATGGTAGTGAAGCTTTAACAAGCCTCAGCCTGCTCTTCATCACTGTAGAGCCAGATATGTGCCCATGAGTATTCATCAGGAAGGGCTAATGGGCCACAGCAATGTGAACCTCTGATTTACAGCCCATTCCCTGTCAGGCCTAATGATAGGGCAATGGGGATGGTTATGGAAGAAACAGGTGCTGCAGAGTGAATAGATGCAAAGCAATGCTGCTGAAAGCCATGGGTGATTGTTGTTTTGTCCCCTGCACAAATGCTCATTTGCAATATTGTGTTCACAAATACATAATTATTGTGCATAGAAATTAGCTCTCTTGAAGTAACCAAGGTTTAGTGTGCATGTGCACGTGTCTGGGACTGTAAGGTGGGGCCAGATACTTGTATATGAAAAAACAATGGTAAGAGTAAGTGAGTTTGTTAAATTGTTTTCAACATGAACTTCACATTCAGTCTACACAATGATTTTCTGTTCTCACCAGAGCGATAACTTATGGAGCTTAGTGATAAAACATTCCCAAATTGAACTCCTGTGTAGTGCAAAATGTACTGAATATAGTACAATTATTACAAAATTTAGACAAATCCCTGTAGAATCACCAATATTACAGTAAACTACTCAATTTAACAACCAAACCTTGCTGTAATTCACTTACACATTAAGGTAGCAAAAATCTTATCATTCATAATATTGAAAGACAGCTATCAAGTTACTTCTACAGCATGTAGATATATGTTGATATAGGCCTTCTGCAAAGGAAGTGTGTTTTTAACCCTCACATGTGGTCTAAAATTGTGTCCTAAGTGATGGTGTCACAAGGGTTCAGCTAAGACACATCATCGTTTACACCTGAATTTCAAAGGTGTCCAGCTAAACATCTCACGTCACTAAAAGGTCAAGGAGCCTCGAGCACAGTTGTCAGCTCTCTCTTTTCATTTTTCAGTCGTTATGAAGTGAAGCCCATGGTTCCTGACTTTTTTGGCTTGTGGCTCCTTAAAATGAAGCAATAAGACATTTAGATTGTTTCTTCTGAAGGACTAAAGCGATAAACATATTCACTTTTTACACTTACAAACATTAAAGAGTCACAAAATTTTTAAAAAAAATTGAAATATCATTTACAACCTGCATTTCCTGAAAAAATGGGATATTTTCCAAAATGCAATGAAAACAAAAATCTGTGATATTAGTTCAAGTGAGCATTTATTTAACTGACAAAAGAAAAGATCTTCAGCAGTTTTACTTACCAGCTTAGTTTTATTTTGTAGATACACAAAAATTCAGAATTTGAAGGCTGCAACACACTCAACAAAAGTTGGAACAGAGGCTTGTTTATCATTGTGTTGCATTGCCTTTCCTTTTAACAACACTTTTTAATCATTTTGGAAAACCAGTGTCCGTCCATCCGTTCATTTTTCTTCCACATCTCCAGTTCAGGGTTGCAGGGGTGGGGAGTGGCAACTGGAGCCTATCCCAGCAGTCATGGGGTGAGAGGCATGGTACATCCTGGACAGGTCGCTGGTCCAATGCAGAGCTCACACTTAGAGACAGACAACCATTCATGCTCACATTCACACCTATGACCAATTTAGAAATGCCAAAATTGTCCTGCTGAAATAAGCATGGACGTCAGGGAATGAGACGTTGCTTTGATAGCGGCATATCTCTAAAATTCTAATATACCCCTCAGAGTCAGTGGTACCTTCACAGACACATGGTACCTTCAGGGTGGTTGTGGCTTAGGAGGTAGAATAGGTTGTCTTCTTACTTGAAGGTTTGTGGTTTGATCCTTGGCTGCTCCAGTCCATGCACCCAAGTTTTCTTGAGCAGGACACTGAACCACAAATTGCTCCTGATGCATTCATCAGATTGGGAATATGTACATGCCAGTTAAATGCACTTAAATCTAAATGCTTTATTAATCCCAGGGGGGAATTATTTAAAGGCATAGAATAAAGCACTGTGTGAATGGGTGAATGAGGCTTGTAGTTAAAAAAAAAAAACACACCTGTAAAACAGTAGCTGCCCACTCCATGCAATTCACCTACTCATCACAGGTGCTGGCTTAAGCATCTTTTCCTGATAACAATCTGGATGGTCACTTTCATCTTTGGCCTGGAGAACTCGACACCTTTTTTTCTGAAGCCAAACTGAAATGTGGACTCATCTGACCACAGAACACGATTCCACAGATTTTCAGTCAATCTGAGATGAAATCAAGCCTAGAGAAATCACCAGCATTTCTGTATAGAATTGATGTACAGCTTCTTCCTTGCATGATGCAGTTTCAAATTGCATTGTTGAATGCAAACTGTGTTAAGTGAAGTTGTCATCACCTGAGGACTCAGGAGGACTCTCCCAAATTTTAGCACGCAGGGGTGAGGCATTACCCATCCGTGCTTGCAAAGACTAAGCCTTTTTTGGGTGCTACTTTTATATCCAATCATTGATACCTCACCTGCTAATGTGGAGTCTTCTATATCAGCGTTAACTGAACTTTTCGTGCACTTATTTTAACTCTGTCCCAACTTTTGTTTGAGTGTGATGCAGCCATCAGATTCTAAATTTGTGTATAACATATACAATCTTTTCTTTGTACTTTTGTCAGTTAAATAAAGATTTGTGTGAATTATTGTCAAAGAATTTAGTTTTGTTGCATTTTGGAAAATGTCCCAACTTTTCTGGAAATGCGGATTGTAAACATTTCTTTTTTGTTTTATAGTTACTGTCCCTTGGTGGAGAATACAAGGGAGCAGCCAAAAGGAAAGCTACTGTCCCTTAAATCAGGCCATGACTTTTTAAAATAAAAACTGGCACCTTTATCTCCCCCCTTCCACATGTTGAACCTATTATCTCACCTTCATTTTGACCTTTTTTGTTTAAACATTAGTAGCAGAGTAAGTTTAAAACAAGAAAATCAAAAGAATTTAATTAGGGGTATCATTTGTTTTCAAGCTATGAAAACTCAAAACTCAGTTTGTGGACTCAACAGGATCAAATATCTTAATGAAACCTTACAGAGTGAAACCCAAGCTAAAATATTTTATTACTTTAGAGAGTGTGCATCAAGACCAACGGTTTCACAACTCCTGTCAGTGAAGTTGTTGTAGGTGTTCAGCAGTTGAAGCTCACTCACTGCAGGTCAGCTGGCA
>VUQH01041356.1:2925-22877 GCA_015106775.1 Etroplus canarensis | reverse complement strand
GTTTTTATTTTTGTACATTGTCTTTGTATGTCGTCGATGTTGGTGAATAAACACCTGGTTGGTCTGCACCTTATCTCTGCCTCACGCCTTCTATTTCGATCCAGCTGCTGCTGGCCATTCTAACAGCACCGAACCCCCTACCTTACTCATTGGCGCCTGTAATGGGCAGCTTTACTCACCGATCTCACTCACTGCATGCTGCACGTAAAAAAAAATGTGTATGTGTGTATTCTATCAATAAGAGTGCCAGTGATTTAAATGTCTCCAACTGGGGATGAATAAAGTTGTTTTATTTATTTATTTATAATTTTTTTAATCTAAAAAAGTTCAAAGAAAAATACAACAAGATACATAAAGACAGGTTGCAGAGGAAGCATAAATAGCAGAAACACAACAACATGGTAAATATTAGGACAAGCAGATACTGTGTATAAAATGTGACTGCATATTAAGAATAGTAACTGGAGGGAGTGTGTGTGTGTGTGATTTTAACAAGATTCAGTCTAGAATGAATAATAATAATAACAATAATAATAATAACAATAATGCAACAATGGTCACAGTATTAACAAAAATAATCTAAAATCATCATCCTCAAATAAAAATAAAATTAAATACATAGAAAAACAAACAGATAACTAGACCAGAAGAATAATTCTGCATCTGTTTGAGGTCACTGGCACTCCAGGCAGGTCACCAAGTTATAGTTTTCTGTGAAAAAAACATGAAAGAACACTTTCTGTCAAAACCAGTTAAGTTGACAGATGACCTCATCTTTGACCTCTACCCCTCCCATCAACCCCCCAACACACACACACACACACACACACACACACACACACACACACACACACACACACACACACACACACACACACACACACAAACCCAGGACTGCATAACACCACAAACCCTGTCTTTTCCTCTCCCCCTCACTCACTCACAAACACACAGACTCACCATCTGCACTACCTCATCCGCTGCTACTGTACATCACTTCTTTTATTGTGCCTTCTTGTGTACTGTTTTGCACAATTTTGTTTTTTTGCACTATGTTCATCTGATCTTTGCATTGTTTGCAACTATTGCACCACGTTGCACATGTTGCACTTTATTTATTTATTTATTCTAAACTATTCTCAGTATGTGTCTTATTATTCTCAGTATATGTCATATGTCTATATGTTTATGTTGCAGCAGGTCCCGGAGAAACTCCATCTCATTTCACTATGTTCTGCATCAGCTATATGTGGTTGAAATGACAATAAAGAATCTTGAATCTTGAATAAGAGACATTATCAGAGAGATTCAAGCACTAAAAGAGTCCTGAATTAAAGTCTGAGGGAGGCTTCTCCAGCAGCAAAGATGGTGGTACAACTTGGGGGAAAAATCTTTATAAAATCTGATTTTAGGGCAAAGTCAAAATACTTTTAAAGTGTTTTTTCTTTTTTTTTTAATGATTTGAGTGTTGATCTAATAATTAGACAGAAGACATGCACTGGCCAGCTCAGCAACACCAAGAGGCCTGAAAGACAATTAAAATGGATTATCGTAGAATTCTTTACTTGCTTGAGAAAAAACCTTTTCACAACATCTAGCCCATTTAAGAATGGTTTCAGTGAGGCAGATACAAAGTCTACAATCCAGCGACACCTTCATGATGGAAATACCGATGGTTTACAACAGCGAACCAATAGTTACACTCAAGAACAGGAAGGTCAGATTAGACTTTGCTTGAAACCATCTGAAAGAGCCTTCCTAGTTCTGGGGAAAATTCTTTGGACTGTTGAAACCAAGACGAACTTGTACCAGAATAAAAAGAAGAAAATATCAACAAGAGAAAGGAACAGCTCATAATCTGAGGCATACTACATCATCTGTCAAACATGGTGGAGACAACATTACGACATGGGCACATATGACTGCCAAGGGAACAAGGGCACAAGCGCTGATAGAGGAAGCAGGATGAATTCTGAAGTATACAGGGCTATACTCTTTGCTCAGATTCAGAAAATGCTACGTAACTGACTGGATTGTGCTACACAGTGCAAATGGATAATGACCCAAAGCATACTGCAAAAGCAACACAAGAGCTTCTCAAGGTAAAGAAATGAGATATTCTTCAGTGGTCGAGTCAGTCATCTGATCTCAACCCAACAGATCAGCTTTTCAATTACTGAAGACAAACCTGAAGGCAGAGACCCACAAACAAGCAGCAACTGAAGGCCGCTGCCATGCCAGGGAACACAGTATGTCCATGGGCTCTAGACTTCAGGCAGTCACTGACTGCAAAGGATTTTCATCAAAGTATTAAATACAATTTTTAGATTTAAAATTATATTAATTCTTCCTATTACACATTTCTGATTTAAAATTTAATGTGGTGGTGTACAGTGGCAAAGTTACAAAAAATGTGTCCCAAAACCCATAGACCTAACTGTATTCCAAAGTGACCAAATTAGATAATGATGAATACAGACTTTCAGAAACCCTAAAAGTCTGAATAATCTGAGTAATCCAAGCTTGCTGATTCAGAGGTACAACCTTAGATTAATCTATAAACTGAACACTTACATGTTGTTACACAGTTTAGACAAATATTTCCTTTTGATGACCATAAAGAAAAAGCAGAAGAGTCCAAAGTGCTATGTAGACCAGCATCAAATCCTCATATTTTAGAAGCTCAGTCTATTAAATTTAGCCTATTTTTGCTTAAGCAAAAGGACTGAAACAATGAATCACTCATTTTGTGGACTGAATAATTGAATTCTTTCATCTGTTCTAGATTTCATTTCAAATGTGTGGCAGCTTAAAAAGTGAACTAATCAGTAAATAATCAGTGTGTCACTGAATTAGTTTCAAGAGGCCACATTGCTTGATACACTTAAATGAGCCACTGATGGGCTTTTCACAGATGTGAAAGGGACTTCAGGCTCCAAAAATGCTCTCAGCCATTGTCAGATAATGTTAAAGTTTGACTAATTATTTGCCCACAAGTTCCAAGCTGCAGCTGGAGATTATTTCCATACAGGTGTAATATCTCTTTGTGTCCTCTAGAGTGAGACAGAAAGCAAAATATAATTCTTTGTCATCATGACTTCCTTCCGTATGCTTTCCTGTGTTGTTGTGGGCAGTAATAATCCCCTTTGACCCCTGTGCTGACCTTCCCCCTCTTCATCTTCCTCATCTCCTCCAGAGTGGTGCAGTAGTTCACGGCTGCATATTCGATCACAGAGAGGAAAACAAAGAGGAAGCTGGTCCACAAGTAGATGTCCACAGCTTTCACATATGACACCTGGACAACAACGACACACATTTTCACATGGAGAGCCACATATATCAATAATAATAATAATAATAATAATAATTAGTCTATTTTTTACTTTACTACCTCTGGTGTTATACATGATTATTCCATGAAAATACTTTGAAAAAACATGAAGGAAGTCACATATGGATTGACAAAATAAAACAAACACTGCTGCTGATGGAAAGAGTTAAATAGACTGTTGGGATATCTTTCTGTAAATACAGTACCGTGCATGAGTTTTGAGCCACCATCGATTTCTTTATATTTTGACAGAAAATGGGCAATAGGTGCAAAGACTGATTGAAACATGTACAAATATTAAAGTAAATAGGTACATAAGGTAAAAACAGAGTTTGTACAGTTTTAACAAGCCTGAAAATTAATATTTGGTATGATCACCTTTATTCTTCAGTATCTTAGAAAAGCTTTCTTGGAATTTATTGAAGTAGTCTTCAGGAATAGTTCTCCAGACGAAGACATTCCAAAGCTTTTCTTGCCTTTTGTTTTATTCTCTGTCAGTATGATCCCACACTGCTTCAATACTGTTGAGGTCCATTCATCACTTCATTCATAAGACCTGCTGCCACTGATTTTCAGACCAGTTCCTCAGTCCCTTCCACTGAGACCATGAGGCTTCAGTGCACAGTAGCTGGATCAACCCGGATGCATCTCTCAGGTCCTGTGTCAGGTCTTTGCTTGGTTTCCCCCCCTCTAGTTCTTAAGGACATGATTTTCAGATACTGTTACCCTGAAAATGCTTAGGTATGAAAACTGGACTGAAAATGAGCAAAAAAGCAGCCAATGTACAAAGAAGTATTGCTGAAGACCACTTTTAAAAAAATGAAAAAAAAAAGTCCTTGAAAACAAAATATAAATAAATGAGGGGTACCATAAGACTTTTGCACAGTACTGTAAATATTTATGTCATAATTATGTTATAGAATATTTGCAGGTATTCATTGATCTGTCCATCATTTTCTTCTTATCCAATTCAGGGTCACAAGGGGCTGGAGCCTATCCTGGCTGTTATAGGTTGTATTTGTTAGTATGTCTCACAGGGCTCCAAAATATACAATAGGCAATTTCCTCCCAGGATTAATAATAAAGTATTCTGATTCTGAAATCCTCACATTGCATAATGTGAGGAGAAACTGTTGTATCAAATCTTATATTTAACAGTATAACAAGTCTTTTATTGGCTTTATCACATATATAAGAAATGACCTATAAGAAGTAAACATTACAAATGAAAATATAACAATCAAGAAAATATGATGAAAGTTTTAGTGCCAAAATTATAATCCTTTGATTTTTGCACTCCTTTTACAATCGATGGTTTAAGTTAAAGAATGATTTTATTGTGATAAATAGAACATGGGATTATTATGCTTCACACAAGGTAAATTACTAATGCAAATATAAAAAGCTGGAAGAGATTTTGAAAATTAATCAGTTCAGAGTTCTTGCTTATTTTACAAGCTTCTCCTTTTTGCAAAGGCTCCCCTGTCCCCTCTGGTTTTAAACTGCATGTGGGCTCATATAGGCTAAAAGCCCTGAAATAAGGAGGTCAGTTACACAGAGGTCATCAATGAGAGCCTAAAATCTTTTCTGAACATTATTTTTGGTCACTGAAAGTCCACATAAGCAAACAAAGGCCTCCTGAACCCACACATACACAGCTGTTACCTGAGGCATGGAGGCCGACACTCCTGTGATGATGGTGGACATGGTGAGCACAGTGGTTATACCTGTTGGGGGAGGAAATAGAAGTTCATTTAATATCACAGCAGAATCTGCATATGACACTAAAACACCTCCAAATGCTGCATAAAGTTGGTGGTTCTTAAGGAATTGCTGTCAGTGTGGAGCCCAAGATGCAACTTCCAGGGCTGAAAAATTAAGCCATAACCTACAGCTCCTCAAACAGTCACCTGGGACTGGCTTAAAGTGACTCTGACTTCTGTGTTCTATGTTAAAAAATTTAACTTCACATGGTAGTTTTCCCTTTATAACAACTCTGAGGGGGTGAAATGTTTTTTTTTCTTTTTTAGAGATCATTTTTGTTACATTAAGGCTTAAAGCTGGGGGCGTGGCCACCTGATTGACAGGTTTAGCTGATAGCCCTATACTAGGCCTGTCCACTAAGTCCAGTCACTGAACTGAACCTCTCCACCATGTATGTGCTATTGGTACCCTTTGGAGCATTTCTGTTAACTTATCTAGCCTGCTGTGAGGTACAGTCCAATAAGTTTGTGCTGCAGCCTTGCTGGGTGAAATTCTAAAATATAATTAGTCTATAACTTAATACTAATTTGCTGGTATCTGTGTCTGAGTCTTACATCTGTACAGTTTATGGATGCAGCCTGCTAATCAAATTTGTTGGTAATAAATAATAATACTCCACCCTCTATATATGTTCATTTCTGGTTTAAAAATACTGCAACTTCTGATCCTGAAAAAAATGCATTTTCCTCCCTGGTATATAATAAAGTATTCTGATTCAGTGGGCAAAATGGTAATGTTAAGGCTTCAAAATGCAGAATCCAGAACCCAGGGAGTAATGACTTGGTGGTAATTTTCAATTTTTATACAATACTGTGCAAAAGTCTCAAGCCACTCCTCATTTCTTCATGTTTTGCTTGTAAAATAGAATTACAGTCAAAATTCTTTATTAGTCCCAGGGGGGAAATTGTTTGCATTACAGATGCTCCATTAGACATAAACATACAATATATATGTGTATATAGGAATGTATGTATGTGTGTATGTGTGTATATGTATATATATATATATATATATATGAAACATAAGAAAATGAAAATGCATAAACCTATATGTAAAAAGTGCAATGTCCCATAAACACTCAAAGTTAAAACAGTAAAATAGTAGATATAAATATATATCAATATGAAAAACAGAAAAATGTTATTAAAAAATAAACAAACTTACATGTAAAAAGTGCACAGTGTCACAGTACACAAAGTTAAAAGTTAAAAACACTACTATATATACAATCTACAAGATATGGCCATAAGAGTAGTCCAGGTTTATAGGGAAGAGTTGTAAAGTTTGATGGCCACAGGCAGGAATGATTTCCTGTGGCGCTTTGTAATGCATTCTGGTCAATTGAGTCTGCTCCTGTGCCTGTCCAGCATGTCATGGAGAGGGTGTGAAGGATTGTCCAATATTGTCTTTAATTTGGACAGCATTCTCCTCTCTGACACCACTGTCAGAGCGTCAAGCTCCACACCCACAACGTTACTGGCCTTGCAGTTCAGTTTGTTGAGTCTCTGCTTAAGGCATAGAAATTCCTAATTTAATTCTGGTTTGATCATTTTAATCCACTGCCTCCCATTTAATCCGCATAACTGGTTTTAGATTGATGTAAATATTTTTCTTTTTTGTGCTGTAAATATTTATCTAGCAGTTTTTTTCCTTTAAAAAGCAATGACAATAATAAATGAAGAAAAGCTGAAGGTGGGAATGTCATTAGTCTCGATAGAAATAAAATCGTCTTATTTTTAGAAAGTTTCACAGCACCTCATTAAATGTATTTTGAAATGTGGCCAAAATAAATCACAGTTCTTGGAGCCATGTGGTTAAAAGACTAACAATGTAATAAAAATAGAGAATTTTAGTACACTTGCTTTCTGTGAGGGTGGTACATCTCTGTCGAAAACAAAAATGCAACCACACAGTCCTGTAATGAAGAACCACCTCTCTTACGGAACTAAAAGTTGAGATTTCCCTTTTGGGTTTAATAAACTATTCTGATTTTGATTCAGATTTATTAATTGTATGTTACCTAGAGATACTCGTGCAGGAACGGCCCTCCTGTCGATCCAAAAGGAGACCCAGGAGAGGACGACCATGAGCATCGTGGGAAAGTATGTCTGCAGCATGAAGAAGAAGATGTGCCGCCGCAGAATGAAGGTTATAAAGAGACGGTTGTACCAGCCTGACAAAAAGAAGCAGAAAAACTGACAGTTAAACATGTCTTTACAAAACAAAAGACATCGATCTGCCTCTGGTTTCAGTTTCCAACTGATTTTAAAACTTGACTTTAGTTCCTACACAGGTGGATTAGTGAGAGATTAGATGGCAAGATTGGAGTTTCTGTTCATCCCAAAGGTCTATGAATTCTGCAATTCTCTGAATTCAAATGTTGGAAAACCTTTCCTTTATGGGAGCATTAGAAAAGCATTAAGATTTCCCTTAATTTGAACCAAAAACCTCAAACCAGGAAAAATATTAATGAATCCAAAATGCATGAAACAGGGCTGTCCACAGACTTTTAGTTGCCAAATATGATGCTGCTCTCACTTCTGTGACATTTTGTGTAACTGATACTCCTTTTGCAAAGAGATTTCAGCTCTTTAAAGGTGAATTCAGGTTATGATTAAACCACACACACTCACATGGTGAATCAGAACAGTACACTGACTTCTGCACAGCTAAATTTGCACTTTAAAAAAGAATCCTCTGTACTATGGGGACTATTTTTTTGTCTCTAAAAGATAACACAGGTACACACAAACACACCAGTGCTGCTGTAGAAAGCTAGGCCACTGGAGGCTTGGAAATGTTCAATGAAGAACTGTGACAAGACGATTTCATCCGTCCTCAGAGAGTCGTTCCCATTCTTCCAGTAAAGCATCAGGTCGTTCTCATTGTACGCATCTATAATGAGAGACAGAAAGAAATAAAGAAAGAGAAAAAGAGAGGGAGGAGGGATGTGTTTAGTGTCATGGAAAAGCGAGGAAAGTTGAGATCTCAGATCAGCTTTTGGAAGTCATTTTTGAGAATATGAACTTGTTCATATTGCATGTGGGTGTATCTTACAGCTCTCTAACTCCAGCGAGCAGTTCTGCGTGTCCAGAGGGAAGCTGCTGAAGTCCATGGAGCAGAGAGCGGTCACAGTGACCCTGAAACACACAAACACATAAAACAGCTTTCAGTGAAGTACAGATGGTGTTCACTGTGTCTTGGACAAACTATTCCTCCTCACATTTTTCTCACTTCAACTTTAAAGAGTGTTTGGTTTGGATTTTGTTTATCATTATTGCTTGTATCCACACACTCATATAGCACTGATATTGTCATTTCATAATCCCACCTGGTGACCAACCTGTATTTTTAAAATGGCTGAAACTCTAATCAGTTCCAGATGCCATGGAGATCTATCATTGTTCCAAAATTCAAAATGCTGCATCAAATAGATTTTGCATTATCTTGCTGGCACATAGGATTTGTGGCAGCAGTGGCAGGGGTGGTGGCAGCGGCGGCATGGTGTCACCATGAATGTATATGATCCAATGATCAATTTTTTTGGTTTTGCTTTGTGCAGATGGGATGAATAGTTACAGAGGTATGGCCTGCAAATGTAATCTTTTTAAAAAAACAAAACAAACAAACAAACAAAAAAAACAGATAATGACATCTAGTGGCAAATCCATATATTAAAAATGGTTGAAAATCTAATCAGTTCCACATGTCATGGAGCTCCATCACTGTGCCAAAATTTAAAATCCTAGTAGTTTCTGCACTATCACAGTGAAACGAAAGATTTGGGGTGGCAGCATAGCTGGAGTTGATGATTCAATAATATGCCTGCGTTTATGAGATACATTTACCACTAAGTATGCCTTACTATTAATACATAATAGTACAAGTAATACAAGTAACAGTATTAATACTGTTACTTGTGCCCTAATGCACTGGCACATCTGCCAACTGTTGTTGCTTTTTGTTATCCTTAATAACCTGTTCTCTCTTCTCATTAATTTCTAGGGCTGATTGACTGCAGGGACTCACATGCATACACCTAAAGCCAGAGAAGGCGGTGCATGGAGTGGGCACTCTCGCTCTGTCCCACTTTCCTTCGCTTTCATCAGCACTGGCACTGTTCTTCAGTTGTTTTGCAGTTATGCTTATTAATTATTAGTTGTGTTAGGAGTTACCTGCAGTTCTCGTTTTAGTTTTGGTTCTGGTAGTTTAGTTTACTAATAGTAGTTTAAGGGAGAAGTCTGAGATGGTTCGTTATGTGATTGGTTCATGATCTTCTTCCTCTTGTTTGTTTGAGGCAGGGCTCTCATCTCCCTCAGCTAATCTTTGTGAGTAATTATATTTGCATTATTACAAGTTTCATGAACTGCATCAGCATGTGGGATCTCATATGTTAGGTTCTTTTGAGCCATGGAGTTAGGGACCGAAACAAATACTTGAGTAACATTTTTTAATGCAGGAATATTTAAGTGTCCATTAGTAAAGGATTGACTGGACCAAGCTTTGGAGGATTTCAACATCTTCCTCACAGATTAACCCCATGTGTATCCACCAGCACCTGTCCTCTACCTGACACTGTACAGGATTTTGCCATCGGGGTAAACCCGCAGCATGATGTTCTCCATGGTGGTGTCGTGGATGAACGAGCGTTTGGAGTGGACGAAGAAGACGTCAGGAACCCAGATCTTCTTCACCAGTCGAGAGTCGAACGTCCTGCTCTGGTTGTTTCCAGATGGGAATGCCAGTCGTTCGTCCTTCCAGTAGTGACGCAGGTACAGAGTCATGGTGAAGTCCTAAAGAAAGCACAGAGACACACCAAAGAAATGATGCTAATATTTACTTTGTTACCTTTCACGGTCTATATATACGGGCTTTATTGGACAACAGTTTTGCTATTCATTTACTTTCGCTGAACTGGAACTAAGCACCTATTTATCTCTCGGTTGGTGGAACTTTAAGCTAACTGGGGAGCTCAGTTCAAAGCTGGTCATGTGAGGAATCACAAGCCAGAAAATGAACTGACTAAAAATTACATCAGCACAGCCATGAGTCATCCTGTAAAATTTCAAACTTTCTAGAACCCTCTGAAATCCAGTTTATAATCATAATTATTCAGCATGACTTTTTGACTATCTTACTTTTATGTGGGATGGCGGACCACTTACTAACCACGTCTTTAATAATAATAAGGCTGTAAAACATAATCCATTCTTAACGACCTGCAACACAAAGCCTAGTGGTGCAAAATGCAGCATCCAAAAAAGATGCCCCCCTCGTCTGGAAAACCATCCACAGGGCCAGACTGGATCCTCTGGCCAACACGCCTCAATATTTGACACCAGCAGCTATTTATGCATCAACATCTATTAAACCTGTTAACAGCTTATTCAAATTGTGTATCTGTGATTTAGTCTTCTTATTCTTATTATTTGCCTTATTTCCTCCTAAGAAAATCCCATTATGAAAACATTTAAACAACATTTTGATGATACTTTTACTAGCCATCTCATTAGTTAGACTTTACTCATACTGGTTTGGACCCCCTTTTGCCTTCAGAACAGCCACAGAGGCATTATAGCATCAGACAGTAACTCCAGATTTGTCAGCTGCACATTAATGATGTGAATCTCCTGTTCCACCACATCCCAAAGGTGTTCTGTTGGATTTTAGATCTGGTGACAGTGGAGGTCATTTGAGTTCAATGAACTCATTGCAAGTCCAAGAACAACTTAGAGACGACAGAGGCTAAGTTGGTACTAAGGGGCCCAAAATGTGCTGAGAAAATATCCCCCAGACCATTACACCACCAGCAACAGCCTGAATCATTGGGTGGATCCATGCTTTCATGCTGTTTAGACCAAATTCTGACCATCAGAATGTGGCAGCAGAAAATGAGATTAGTGTTTTTCCAGTCTTCTGTTGTCCAGTTTTGGTGAGTCTGTGTAAAGTAGCTTTGTCTTCCTGTTCTTAACTGACAGTAGTGGCATCTGGTGTGATCTCCTGCTGCTGTAGCCCATCTGGACATGTGGTGCATTCAGAGGTGCTCTTCTGTTCTGTTGTGTTCTCCCCATTCTGATGCTCTGTTGTCTTGACTATGACTACATGTATAGAGTTATGCCATGTGACTGGGTGATTAGATATTTGCATTAACGAGCAGTTGAACCGATTTACCTAGTTAAGTGGTCAGGTATGATATTCAGGCTGTACTTGTTATGATAGTACCAAATTTTTAGTGGTCTAAGAGTGGTCACCTTCCATCATTCCTGTTAGTTTTGCTTCCTTAGCAATTATTACCTCCTATGTTCAATTATCCAATCAGTTCTATAACCGCCCCTGCTTCCATTTGATCCCTGCTAGAATGTTTTGGCACTTTCCTCGGTCTGTTGTCCAATTTGTATTTCCTGTCATTTCCCTTTGATTCCACTGAATAAGTTTTGCTCCTGTTTATGGGCTTTGTTCCCTTTTCTCCCTCTTCAAAATATCACCTTGACTTTGCCGTTTGGTGCCTTCCCTAGATTCCTAGACTTTGGACTTTGATCATGGCATTTAGTATTTGGATTCCCTTCCTCTGTGATTTCATTTAAAATTCCTCACCATGTTGACCTCTGAGATGCTATCGATGCTCTCCACCTGCACATCAATGCCTACGGGTATGGGTGCACCTAAAACAAAGACAATGAAGAGGAATTAATTTTGATGACATTAACTCAAACTCTAAAGTCATAAATCAGTCCTAGGCATCCAGACAGCCTGCAGTAACAGAATGGAGCAGCCTCACACCAGAGCTTTATTTTAAATAACTATGAAACTGCAATAATGGCATAACAGATTGTGTCTAATGTCATAATACACTATATGGATGAGTATTCCCCCACGTCTCTTAATCTTTGAATTCAAGTGTTTCGTTTGGTTCCATTGCCAATGGTAAAATGAAAAAGAAATCAAGCACCTGGCAGTACATTCTGCCTTTATAAACATTTGTGAAAGAATGGGTTGTTCTAATGAGCTCACTGAATTCAAGTGTGGTACTGTAATAGGTTGCCATTGTTGCAACAAGTTAGCTATTCCACAGTCAAGATGAAGTGTATGACAACATAAAGTTACAGAGCATGT
Source organism: Etroplus canarensis (assembly GCA_015106775.1). Classification (NCBI taxonomy): domain Eukaryota; kingdom Metazoa; phylum Chordata; class Actinopteri; order Cichliformes; family Cichlidae; genus Etroplus; species Etroplus canarensis. The sequence goes on along the minus strand of VUQH01041356.1, from coordinate 10,669 downwards.
CATGAGTGCTAAGGCACAGAGTGCTCAAAAGTCACCAATGCTCTGCTGACTCAGTAACTGAACATTGCCAAACCTCCTCTGGCATTACTATCAGCACAGAAACTGCATTGGGGGCTTCATGGCATTTGTTTCCGTGGCTGAGCAGCTGGATGCAATCCTTACCAAGCACAATGTCAAAAGTCAGATGAAGTGGTGTAAAGCACACCCCCAGTGGATTTGGAGCAGTTTAAACAGGTTTTGTACAGTGACAAATCATGCTTCTCTATCTGGTTGCCTGACTGACAAGTCTGGGCTTGTGAATGCTAGAGGAATGTTACCTGCCAGCTGTAAAGATTGGTGGAGGAGGGATACATAGAATCAGAATACTTTATTAATGCCAGGGGGGAAATTGTAAAATGCTATGGGCTTGTTTTTCAGGGGTTGGTCTGGGCCAGCCAGGGACATGCAAGCCTTACATCATCAAATGCTATGCCAAACTTTGGCTTGAGTGCTGTAAAGCATACCATTACTGGACTCTTGAGAAATAGAAACATGAATCAAGCTTCTATATCTGCTAGTCTGATGGATGAGTCTGGATTTAAAAAGTGCCAGGAGAACGTTACCTCCCTGACTGCATTCTACCAACTGTAAAGTTTGGTGGAGGAGGGATAATGATATGGGGTTGTTTATCTGGGGTTGGCCTGGGTGGCACCGTAGTGTCAGTGAATCGAAATCTTAATGCTTCAGTTTACCAAGACATTTTGGGACAATTCTATGCTTACAACTTTGTAGGAACAGTTTGGGGAAGGTCATTTTCTATTTCCAGCTGTGCCCCATTGCAGAAAGTAAGGTCCATAAAGGGAAGGTTGAATGAGTTAGGTTTGGAAAAACTTGACTGGCCTGCACAGAGTCCTGACCTCAAACTCATCCAACACCTTTGAGATGAACAAAAATAGAGATTGTAAACAAGATCTGCTCATTCAACATCAGTGTCTGACCTCACAAATGCTCTTGTGGATGGGGAAAAAATTCCAACAGACACTCCAACATCTTGCAGAAAGCCTTCCCAGAATATTGGAAGCTGTTATAGCTCCAAAGGGGGGACCTATGGGTTTAGAATGAGATGTCATAAAAACTTCTGTAGTTATTTATGATTTATCCCAATACTTTTGTCCTTGCAGTGTATATTTCATGTACCTGTTAGAAAAGAATTGGCAATAAAGTTGGAAAATTGCGTGCAGTTATTGTAGATTTGGACCTTATTTCCACACTAAACAAAGAGAAAGATCTAATTTGTCAGCTATAAGATTTTGTGTTTTGTGCTTTGTAATACACATCGTGCAGGGAAACACAATGGATGAAAACACATCATGAAGAAACCCACAGCAAACTACTGCAAGGTTAAAAAAATCTCATTTGATGACAATAAAATCTCATTTTTAATTTAGCCTCAGTGCTGATACATTAAAGTCATTGAGACTTATTTGCTTAAAAGGACAACAAGCCTGCCTTCAAAAACTAGTGTCTTTTTAATGTCCTATAGTAACATGGGATTAAAAACAAAACAACTGACCATTTCTGATTATCTGAAATAAGCCTGTTTCAAAATAATTCAACAGCATATCAGGATCAGTCACTCCTTTTGCATTTATTTGGTTAATCCCATCACCTGTACTGACCCGCAAACCTCATTTTGGATTGGGACATCATCTGTCTTTGCCAGCAGCTCACCTGTGCTGCAGCCAACATCTATCTTCAGCACTCCCACCCCTTCCCATCTCTCTTACTGGCAAATGTTTAACTGCTCCTAAAAAGGCTGAAGCTCAAAAACCTTCAGATATTCTAAAAAACCACCCCTTAATCATGTTTACTCACTCAGTGTTTGCCGCTTTGCTTCCACAAAGCCATCATGACCAGACAAAGTTTAGAAAAGAGGTTTGTGTATCCCGTAACTGGGCTTAGTGGTCTTGTTCTTCTCTGAAAATCTACTCTGTTAATTTTAGTATTTATCCACCGCTGTGGCCCGCAGACAAAAAGCTCATTCCTTCTTCGACCACAACAACCAACGATGATTTCACTACTGTTTTGCTGCCTGTGAAAAAAAACCCATTTCCATTCATTTGGAGGAAATGTTAAAAGGTTAACAATGAGGAGAATGCACAGAAGGGAACCAGCTCCCACCACTCTTTGAGCCTGTGGTCGTGTGTTTCCATTCTTAGATGTCTTTATTTAATCTGGGCTAAGTTTGGATTAAATGGAAATGTCTTAAGACATCTATGTCACAAGATAATAAAAAACTGTTCTCAATGTAAAGCGGCTCAAAAAAGGGGAACTTTCCATTTCTACTGGGGCACAGAGCTTGGAGTGGGTGTATTTGTGCTGGTTATATTTTCTTGGCACACTTAATACTTCTCAGCTTTGGATCGAATGCAACTATTTAACTAAGGCTACATCTACAGGCATGTTTAAACAGGAAGTAGAGAATAGGTAAGGAGGTGGAACTGATACTGAAAGTATAGTCAGGAGTACTGTAAAAGTCACTTTCTGTTCCCAAAGGTACGTACAATAGATACAGGTGTGCCCCGCAGAAACCTCAAGGTCCCAAGGACAGGAAGCTTTTTAAGGGCCAAAAGTGGTAAAAAATACACATTTACACTGTTTCCTCGGGATCTTAAGGTGCAATTTCAGGAGCTGAGGTTGACAGGGTTGTAAAAATCCCCTTGTAGTTTCATTTTACCTTAAGTTTTAGCTAGTTTTTTTTATTAATAATGAGACAAGACTTGATCATGATTTTTTCCTGCAGTTGTGATATAAACACTAAAACACAGCATTCATCGTGCTTAAACTAGAAAAACAACCAGCTTAAGCTGGGTGTGTGGTTAAACACATACACACATGGCTGAAAGCTGAGTGCTACAGAGGTGGTAGTTTTTTATGTCTTTCCCTCAGACAAAGGAATTTCCATATCTGATTTGATTCTATTCTGACGGATGAACACACTGGATGCTGAAGTCACCAGCATCATTTCAATCAAAAGTTTTATAATCAGGGGACATTTCTAACAGGCAAGTGATTAGAAGTTAACATTCTCTAGATGTGGAACTCTTCTTTCCTGCAAACACTTTCTCCCTGTCTTTTCATGTGGTCTAAGACCTTGAAGGAAGAAGACCTTGAAGGAAGAGTTTTTTATATTATGTTAAGATGCTAAATCATGGACAGGCTTCAGATCTTTCCCTACCCTGGATAATCCTTCTGTCTAGCACTGAGAATGACCAAAATTTACCAAATGGACTTAACATTTTATACTATGACCCCAGATGAGTGACTGAATGTACAAAATCATCAGGAAAGTGTTTTCAGAGGTCAGCGTGAAAGCTGTTTTCTCATCAGCTTCTACCGGACTGTTGGTGCTTCCATGGGCGGAGGTGGCAAAAGTACACAGAGTAGAAGTACAGATACAGTACAGAAAAGGATCTGGTAAAGGCTGAAGTACTGATTCCTCTTCTTTACTCAAAAGTGAAAAATTACAGTCGCTTAAATAAACAGACTGGTACTTATACAGTATAGCACTTTTCTACTCTATCTGAGCACTCAAAGCACTTTTTACTACAAGCCTCATTCATCCATTCTTTTCTAAGCCATAAGCACAATTAACTATCACGCTCACATGAGCAATTTAGGGTTCAGTGTCTTGCCCAAGGACACTTCAGCATGTAGACGGCAGGGATTGAACTGCCAACCTTCATGTTGAGAGATGATGTGCTCTACCTCCTGAGCCACAGCTGCCCCTAACTTAGTCTAAAATTGAAAAGTAGCAGTTTGAAGAACAGTCCTACTGTACCATCTCTTTTGGTGCAACTCTAACAGAGCCTGATGTCATATTAATATAATATTAAAATAACATTATTACAAGGGAACATCAACTTTAATTCAACTTCTGTTAGTTATTCCAGCCAATGTACTCAGCAAAGCAGATTAAGAAACCTAGCTCTACATGCTGTTGTCTGCATTGTAGATGGGTGACTTTTTCTCCATACCTAAACAGAAAAATAAGTAAGTACCATAAATCAGGCAGAGATTACGATTTTTTTGCCCCTACTAACTCTACATCTTTTACGTCAGTCACACATGATAAGCACCTATGTATACACCAATAGGATTGTCTTTTATGTGTTATTGTTCCCTACCTTAAGGTTCAAATCACTTTGATGCAGAGAAGACATTCAGTGATGCAAAATAATCAATAACTCCCCTCAGATGTGTTCAACCTAAACTTATGAGCCTGTTTTGAAAATGTAAGGAGTATGTCGAGATATTTGTATTAAAATGTGGGGTGAAGTTGTCAGGAAAATAAATACTCAGGTACAGCACAGATACCTGAAAACTATACTTAACCCTAGTACTGCCAGCTATACGACCAGCTAGACGACTGGCAGTGAATGAAAACACCGGAAGTGATCAAGATATAGACGACTGACAGTACACGAAACTTATCTGGGACATTGATATATTGAGGTCCTGCAGTACTAGGGTTAAGAACAGCAGTCAAGTGTTTGTACTTCATAACTTTACTTGTCTACACATATCGCCCCCTGGTGACCATTAAAAAGAATGCAGGTTTAAAGGACTTCCATGTCAGTTTCACTTTTAAGAGGTGGAAAATGTTCATCTTTTCTACCATCTATGGCCTTCGTGCCTCGGTGACAAGCTATTATACCCCTAAATTTGTTAGATCCCTGAAAATGGGCTAAAAATATTTCACCTAAAAACAGAACAACTATGTCCAAGAAAAAACCAAAGAGCAAAGGAAAAACACCAGCAAACGCTCCATACTGATAAAAGGAAAAAAATTGTCCAAAGAAAAACACTGGGCAGCACGGCGGTGCGGTGGTCAGCATTGTTGTCTCATAGCAAGAGGGTCCAGGTTTGAATCCAGCAGCCGGCCAGCTTGGGCCCCTCTGTGTGGAGCTTGCATGTTCTCTCTGGGTGCTCTGGCTTCCTCCCACAGTCTAAAGACATTCAAAGGGGTTAGGTTAATTGGCAATTCTAAATCATGCTTGTCGCCCTATGACAGCTGGGATAGACCCTAGCAACCCTGAATTGGATAAGTGGAAGAAAAAGGAATAAAAGAAAAACACACTCCTCTGCTAGCATGAGGTGACAATTACTCAATAGGTGGTCAACACAATTAAAGCATTAACTGGACAGCTCTTCTCCCCAGCATTTATATTGTGGGGTTTATTGATTGCTGAGTGGAGCCAGCTGTGGAGTACAGTAGCTACACAGGAGTAAGGAATGACACCTGAATCAGTGGAAAAGGAAGATGCATACACATACACAACGTAGACCTGGTAGGGCTGTAACACAACCCTACTGCTCCCTTGATCTATGAACTCAGTAAACACTTCTCTGATGAGTTTATAGTCTCAGTTGCTAGTTTTAACTTTATGAATACAGCATGACGTCCATTTTCAAAGTTACGAGCTAAAGTAGAATACAGAACAACGACCAAGCAAGGTGTGTTCTCCTTGACATTGAAAATTTGCAACAGTGTAAGTAAGCAGTAAGCATGCTGGAGATGTCTCATTTAGAAAAGCTGACCTGAAGATATATTGGCAAAAAATTTGGGTGATATCACAGTGGCCACACTCATCTGTTATATGCAGTCTAGGGTTCAAAAGACTGAGGGGTTCAGGGAGAGTTAATGCTAAGATGCTCTTTAGCTGCATCGGTCCAGTTTGGGTGTGAGAATCAGCTGTGCTGAAATCTAGTTTTAAAGTTTTAAAAATATGCCAATGAAGACGATGCAAAAGCCATAACCAAAACCACGTCTGCTGGGTGAATATGCACACTGTAAATGCAGAAACACGCAGTCTCACACACACACTGGTTTGGGGTTGATCCCCGTCTGGACATGGTTTACCAGGTTACATTCCTGTTTTCACCCTCAGGGACAGCAAGAAATAAAAGCTTTACTCTGAGGTCCCCAGAGAATAAAGTGTGTTAATTTGGCATGAATGTAAGCAGGGCGGGAACTCAATAAACACTTCATTTAATGAATTTCTTCTGACAGCCAGGACCATAAAACTCCTGAAGCTGCCCGGCTTTGTCCCTGTGTGACTCATTAAAACCAGTGGGGGCTGAAATTTTAGCGTAGCCCCGACAACAATTGCTGCCAGGGGAAAAAACCTGAAACTGAAGGTCATTTGCTCTCCTTCTCCCTGCCCTTTAATGCTTTCTTTTTCCCATGTTACACCCAGTTAGTGTACATTTGAGACACGAGGCAGACGGTTTACAGACAGACACATGCAAAAAACGGGTCAAGTTCAACTCTGATGCAGAAGTCCTTAAAACTAAATTTCTTGCCTACATCATAACTTATTGATATAAGCCACTATAAGCCAGTATTGTGAAGATATTATTAAAAAGTAAAAACAGACACCAGAAATGATACTGGTAATGTCCTTTAATATCTTATTTAAAGTATTAAAGGCAGCATTAATAACTGCTGGCGTCTGAGTAGACTGCCACAATATCCAGGTATACTGCCCTGCTTCATCTGAAAGTGGTAGGAGCATTTATTAAAACAAAGGGCATCGCTGTATATGAGTACAGACCTGAAGCTGGGGGTAATGTTGAAATCTCACAAATCTCACATACAATTTTTAATTCTAGGGACACAGGAAGCAACAGTCACATAACCTGAAGTACTCATTTTTCTTTGCAGGATTCTTTGTCCCACTCTTTTTTACAATGTTGTTAATTTGGGTTTGCAAGCATTCATTTATGCATAGCTCTTTTAAGGTTCCACCACAGCATTTCAATCAGGTTGAGGTCTGGATGTTGGCTGGGCCATTGCAACACCTTGATTTTTTTTTCTTTTTCAGCCATACTGTTGTAGATTGCTGGTGTGCTTGGGATTACTGTCCTGCTGCATAACCGAGTTTGAGCTGAGCCTTAGCTGTTAGACAGATGGCCTCACATTTGACTCTAGAGTACTTTCCTAATAGAGGAGTTCATGGTGGACTCGGTGACCACAAGGTGCCCAGGTCCTGTGGCAGCAAGCAAGCCCAAATCATCACCTCTCCACCACCATTCTTGACAGTTGCAAAAATGGTATGAGGTGTTTGTGCTGATATGCTGTCTTTGGTTTTTTGCCAAATGTGGCACTGTGTATAATGGCCAGACATCTTCAGTTTGGTCTCATCTGTCCAAAGGACATTATTCCAGAATTTGTGTGGTTTGTTCAAATGCACCTTTGCAAACCTGTTGCTATGATCTTTTTATAGAGAAAAGGCTTTCTCTTGGTAACCCTTCTAAACAAGCCATACTTTTTTGGTCTTTTTCTAATTGTACTGTCATGAGATTTATCATGCTAAGTGAGGCCTGTAGAGTCTGAGATGTAGCTCTTGGGTTTTTTGCGATTTCTCTGAGCATTGCACTGTCTGACCTCAGGGTGAATTCGTTGGAATGTCCACTCCTGAGAAGATTGTGGCAATGTATTAACACACACCTGAATGCTCCAGAGCGGCAAACTGCCAAAAACTTGTACTTTTATTGAGGTGGTCACACCAGCTGATGATCAATTAGGTAAGAGCATTTGATTATCACCACCAAGCTACTACTTACCCCCTTAAAACCTACAGTAAGGGTGTAGTTAGTTTTTCACATGCCTGTATTTTATGTCTCAGATATGTTATAAAATGTTCCAAAGTCACAAACACCAAGAAGTTCAGTTCAGTTACTCAAATTAGCAATGTGAGTC
>VUQH01041354.1:1360-19105 GCA_015106775.1 Etroplus canarensis | reverse complement strand
CAGCTCTCCTAGAGTAACTGTCTGTCTCCTGGAATCTCCTCCATGCTCTTGAGACTGTGCTGGGAGACACAGCAAACCTTCTGGTAGTGTCACGTATTGATGTTCCATCCTGGAGGAGTTGGACTACCTGTGCAACCTCTGTAGGGTCCAGGTATGACCTCATGCTACCAGTAGTGACACTGACCCTAACCAAATGCAAAACTAGTGAAAAACTGTCAGAAAAGATGGGGAGGGAAAAATGTCAGTGTCCTCCACCTGTGAAAGCATTCCTGTAATGGGGGTGGTCTCATTGTTGCCCCTCTAGGTCACCTGTTGTTGATTTCATGAAGACCAAAGCAGCTGAAACTGATGACCAACCCCCTCTGATACTTACTGACCACATCACTATCACACAAGTTTAACTGACTTTATTCCACACTCTGATTACAAAACCATTACACAGAAAACCATTACTGCAAATTATTACTGCTAAAGGTGGTTCCCAAGCTGCCTAATCATGGGGTGCACTTAGTTTTTCTCAGGTAGCTTCTGTATTTTTGCTTCATTTTTCGTGAAACAGTGACCCAGTGTAATCTGGCACGTTTGCATTTCAGTCCCTCCTCAGATGAACAGTTTGTGATTATTTTATGTCCCGATATGTAGAAACGTAAACTTGAAAGAGGGTGTACTTTCTTTTTCGCACAGCTGCAAAGTAAAATATGTTGCTTATGTTGTGTTTAAGTGTGACCTCACCAGGCTGTAAGCAGTCGGTAATAGAAAGGAAAGATGTAAAGCTGACAGTCAGATCCTACAGGAGATTCATTTCATCAGTCGAACTTATCTCTCTTCCTTTCCTCTGTCCATGTCCTCCAGCTGGACCACTACCCAGTGTCCACGTACACCCTGCCCGTGGCCTCTGACACCCAGTTCAACTTGGTCAAAAGTATCTTTCTCGGCAAGGTCTTTGGTGAGTGTGTAGATGGCTGTTTGTGTGTGCATGGCTGCTGCTTGCAGAGGATGGCCTCCTCTGAGGGATGCTGGGTGGGTTTCTGGGATTTGAAGCCATCCAGATGTGCATTTATCTAACTGATTTTCAATTTCTTTCTTGTATTTTAAAATGCATTTGTATAAACTGAGTGGTGGACAGGGTCACATGTATTACAGTTCCTATAATGTGACAGTAGATCGTTTGTACCAAAGGTTCATTAAAGGGTTTTTCCTCTCACCGTATGAAAGATATGAAAAGATGAAGATTAACATGGTGTGCAAAAATGTAAAAGCCTCCTTTAAGCTTTGATACCAGCTTTGCAAACAACCAGTTTGGTTTTTGGCTGTTCGGCAGCCTCTGGTTCCCAACCAGTCACCAACAGACTGAGCCGCTGCCGCTGAGCCCCGGTGCTTTTCTAACAGCTGAGCAATCTGAGGCAGCAGGAGAAGTGGCCCAGTCACCCTGAAAACAAAGCTGAGTTTAGTGAACCGGTCAGGATCTTTTTCAGTAGGGCACTGAAAGCACTTTGAGTTGCGTTGCTTCCAGAGAGGAACACTAAACCTGGCCGTGTGTCTGTTGCAGAAACGGGACAGATCGACCCCATCCTAATCGAGCGCTACAACACGCCGGGTTTTGTGGGCTGCCTGTCAAGAGTTCAGCTGAACAGCGTAGCGCCCCTGAAAGCTGCCCTGCGGTCGAGCATGGAAGCACCTGTCAGCATCCACGGGATACTGGTCCCATCCAACTGTGGAGCCTCACCCCTAACCATCTCCCCCATGGCCTCAGCCAGAGACCCCTGGCACATAGCAACTGGTAGATCATGGCACCGTCACAATGTAGACGAACCGACTTTCTCAGAACTCAGACAGATAACAGATATTTGCTTTGTCCACAGCTGGAGCTGTTTTCACCCTCAATGAGGACAAGTCCAGCGGTGATGGTGTGGATCGCAACTTGGCCATAATTGGAGGTATATCTCATTTTAACTTTCAGAAGCACAAACAGCCCTTAACTTGAACATATAAAAACAGTTTAGTGAACTGACGCACAGTCGTGTGAAAAAGAACGATTTCACACGTCTTCCTGCAGTCCTGTGACAAACTGAGTCCACCCACTGATCCAGCAGCTTGGAGAACCACATTCAGCAGCAATAAGTTGCAGTGGTTTCATCATCTCTCACATGGTTGTGGAGCAATTTTGGCCCACTCTTCTTTACAGTGTTGCTTCAGTTCATTCATTTGTGCACAGCTCTCTTAAGGTCCCACCAGCATTCCAGTGGGGTTGAGGTCTGGACTTTGACTGGGCCATTGCAGCACCTTGATTCTTTTCTTTCTCAGCTATTCTGTTGGAGATTTGCTGCTGCAGTTTAGACCAGGCTTTAGCTGTGGGACAGATGTCCTCACATTAGACTCTAGAATACTTTGGTATTTAGAGGCGTTCATGGTGGGCTCAGTTGCAGTGTGGGGAACTGCAGCATCTTTTGCGAGTGCAGCTAGAACATCAAACTTATTTTAAAAAATATGTGATTATTGAATTTGTTTCCAGGAATCATCTCCATGGTGATCTTCATCGTGCTGTGCATCATGGTGTTTGTGATCCGGCATATGTTTCATCATAAAGGCTCCTACCACACTAATGAGGCCAAGGGAGCTGAGTCGGCAGACTGCGCCGACGCAGCGATCATCGTCAACGACCCCGCCTTCACCGAAACCATCGACGAGAGCAAGAAAGAGTGGTTCATCTGAACCCTCAGCAACATGGACACGTGACCTTAGGATGTATGTAGTTTTCTAGGCATAGGGAGTAGTTGTAAGGTGACCACCGGTGGACCCTCGAGGACGTGCCGAGCGGTTTATTAACAAACTTTGTGGACTCCATGGCGTTCCAGCTTGGTATGGAAGCACCGGGCACAGCAGTGCCTGGCAGACGTGGACCGGTTTATGTTAGCTTTCTTTCCTGTGGACAGACGGACAGAATGACAGCCTTCAGAGGACGTGCCATAAAGATCCAGGCCTTGGATGAGTGTGTTCATCTGCTTTTCTTTTGTAATTTTATATGTATCATTTCAGTTTGTAAGGTATTTATTTATTCGTACTTCAGTCCTGTATTTTCCAAAGTTTAAATTTGGTTTATTTTCATATTTTATTTTTATGGCTGTGCGTTACTTCTGGTTCTTCAGCTTAGAAACTGATGGCATGTGTTCTAGTGACTAATTGATCCCAATAACCTTTGTGTGTAGCAAAGCTCATAAAGGATTTTTCTATAATAATGTGATGCTTCATAATTTACCTTGTTTTTAACCCGATCGCTTTATTTTATTTATATGTTGGTAAATTTAATCTGGTTCTATGACTACAAACTATGGTGTGTGTGTAAGTGTGTGTCTGACTGTGTCTGTGAGTGTGTGTGCATGTGTTGTGTCAGTGTGGTTTCTTTGTTTGTGTGTGTGTGTGTCTGTCTCTGTGTGTGCATGTGTTGTGTCAGTGTGGTTTCTCTGTTTGTGTCTGTGGTCTGTGAGTGTGTGTGTGTGTGTGTGTCTGTCTCTGTGTGCATGTGTTGTGTCAGTGTGTGTGTGTGTGTACAGGAGTTGTAGCCATGACTTTTCTGCATCGTTTGGACTAAAAGCTTCTCTTTATTTGTGTGTTTTTAAGCTGACTGTCTTTTAATAACTCTTTTGCATCTTTTTCAAAGAATCTCAGAAAGCGATGAAGCGTCTTGGATACTTTGTGAAGCAGTAAAGTGTGATGCTGTGATTCTACAGCGCGCACACACACACACACACACAGTGCAGTACCTTTGTACCAACTCACTACCTGAACCTGTTCTGTATCATGACACACAGCTGACTGTCCGTCCGTCCGTCAGTCAGTCAGTCATGCTGCTCCAGGCTGAGAGCTGAACATGGCTGCTCTGTCCCTCTGGTTGAAGCATCTGTGGTGCAGAGATGAAGGAGTTTCTCCTCCTGTGGAGAAAGTCTTAGTTTCATTTCACGCAGCCTTCCACAGACTTTCTGGGGTCTTACTGATTGTTTTGCTCTGATTGGACGACTGAAGCGAGGGCAGGTGTGGTCACGTTGAGGACTGAGCGCCGCTCCTCTTCCGGGGCCGTCGCACTAACTGTCTGGACTCGCGGTTCAGGTCTGTTGTTTCTGCTAAAGAATGTCTGTTCCTCACACACTTAACGCTGACGTTTGATTGTACTGCCTTTGTCTGGATTTGCGTGCACTGCGCTGTATAGGCATGCTGTTTGACACTGAATGACTCGTTTCTGTAGCATCACTTTTTCTTCAGTGTTGTATGTAGAAAACCTTTTCTTTTTAGAGCTGCTTTCTCATTCTTTGTGCTTTTCTCACTGTCTTGAACAAATAATGCTTCCTCTTGGAAAGACCAGTAAAATGTAACTACCAATCAGAGCTCGCTGATTTTTATTTTTTTAACAACACACAGCTGGATCGAGGTGACGGTGAGGTTTACACACACAATACTGGATACTAAAGGAAATACTTGACATGTAAATATTTGGCCAGATGGTAAACCATTTATAAGACACACACACACACACACACACACACACACACACACACACACACACACACGTTCTTCTGATGTTTCTCAGCATTTGAAGAACTTTGTGTTTCTTGGTAAATGCTCCTGTTTCCTCTTTTCTGTCTCTGCTGTCTGTTGCTGTGACTTCACAAGCTTTGAGTAAACAGATCTTTATTTCAGCCTGTTGTAATGATGAGAACTTTTAGGTTGGTTTATTGTTTTGAATAAATCAACATATTTGCTCAGGAAACTATGATTAGGAGCTTTTTTAAGGGGCAGCTGTGGCTCAGGAGGTAGAGCGGGTCATCTTCCAACAGGAAGGCTGAGCAAGACACTGAAGCCCAAACTGCTTCCAGTGCATCCATCAGAGTGTGAATGTGTGTGTGATAGTTAAATGCACTGAAAGGCACAGAATAAAGTGCTGTATAAATGGGTGAATGAGGCTTGTCGTAAAAAGCGCTTTGAGTGCTCAGCTGGAGTAGAAAAACGCTTTATAAGCACCAGTGGAAGAGTGGCTGTCAAGAAGACATTCTTAAGGAAGGGAACCCGAGGGAAAAGGCCGAGGTATGGAAATTACAGAGGAACGGGACTGAACATCAGTGGAACCAGGTCTGATGGAGGGATGGATCCAGATTTGACATTTCTGGAACACCGTGTGTCAGGACGTCTCAAGTTTAGATTTTAGGACATTTATGTCTTTAAACTTTCACCTGAGGACAAAAGTAACTGTATATAATGGATAAGCTGCAGGAAAAGTGATTATTCTGACTGAATTACATTTGTTTTAATTATCAAAGCATCTGGAAAAATATGTGTTATAAAGTAATATTAACATAATATGTGACAAAATTTCTATGGTAAACTCCATGACCTCTGCAATCTAAATGAAAACATTGTTAACCTCAGTTTTCATTAGATAATGAACAAGAAGAGTCTGGAACTACAAACCTCTAACTACTCAGTGGCCACTTTATTAGGTACACCAGGTTGGCCCCTCAAATCTCTGTGGCAGAGATTTAACAAGGTGCTGCGAACATTCCTCTGGGATTTTGGTCCACTCTGACCTGATAACGTCATGCAGTTGCTGCACATCCATGATGAGAATCTCCCATCCCACCATTTTAGTCGTTTCTCTTTTTTGTGACCGTTCTCTGTAAGTGTAGAGATGGCTGTATGGAGAATCCCCGCAGAGCAGCAGCTTGTGAAGCATTCAGGCCCCCCCAGCCGGCACCAACAGCTACTTTCAAAGTCTCCATTCTGAAGATCAGTTTGAACTTCAGCACTTTGCCTTGATCGTGTCTGCATCCCTGAATGCTCAGAATTCCTGCCACATGTCTGTACACCGCTACATTTGAAAAGGTGTACCTAATAAAATGGCTGTCAGTTTTTTCTGTGTCCTTATTTATAGAAAAGGAAACAAAGCCAACTTTCGACTAGCTGATTCGGGCAACTTTTAGATTTTCTTTATAGACTGTATTTCTTTTAATATGACGTATGATGGTAAATCTCACGATGCTGAAGAATCGTTCAAAAAAATCCTGGATCCAGATTGACACTAAAAGTTAATCCCTTCTAAGATGGGCCAAGTCTCACCGCTGCAAGCATTTTCATCCCAATCTGTCTGTTACCTTTGGTGTAATCCTGCTGACAAACAAACAAACAAACACCACCTCCTCTTCAGAGCTCATAAAGAAGAAGGCAGTGATTTAAGGAGAACAAACTGTTACCAGACAATAAGTAACCACAGAGCTCAGCTGTACGGACAAAATCAGTTCTGCTTCAAAATGTTCTGAAGTCTTCAGCAATTTAGATACTATTTTTTGTAGAACCCTGATTTACAGAAAGCAGTTGTGCAGCAATACTCGCATTTGCCAGTAGATGGCAGCAGTGGCATGTTATTCAATCAAAAATAAAAAGTACCCTGATCTGCTGGATGTCCTCCACACCGAGGCTGCAACACATCACCAATGGTTTACACATTCACCTTGACAAGAAAAAGGTCCCTGGTTCGATTCCAGGTGGGGACACAAGCCCCTGCTGGATGGTCTACTTGCTGGGGTTTTCTCTCTGATACTGTAGGATCTTCTAGTCCATGCCTTCCAAACCCCCACCCTGTGTTGGTTTAGCAAATCCCAACAACTTTTTAACCCCTAAAGAGGGATTTGCACCTGCACCTAGCATCTGGCCCCTACTGTAGAGAAAAATGTCGTCACCCATCATGTGCATATCCAGGGACGGTAAAACATCTAAGAGACCAACAGGTGCTGCTGAGCCTGTGTAGTGAAGTGTTGCCTCATTAAGTGAAGCTCAGTTAAAACTGGATGAAAACATTTATTGGGTTCAAATGCATAATAATAGGATAAAAAATAAAATCTTAAACTCCAGTGTTTTGAAGTCTTGCCACAATCTTAAAAAATCCTCAGTATTAAAATGTCTGGTGGGGTTAGGAGATAGAACAGAGCTGGCTGTGCGTTACTGGAATTTGGACTCTCAGACGTTATTCCAGTCCAGCAGCTCCAATCAAGGACAAAAACAGTAAAACACGTCTGGTCGGAGACGGAACTCATGCCGGTCCACAGCTTACTCAGAGCTGTCCGATTTTATCAAGCTGCCAAAGTAAGCAGTCACAGTCTTCAGCTTGTTGTTCAGGAAGTTCTGCTCCACCTCCACCTTCCCTCCTGGACCAGCCAGAGAGGCCACCTGTGGTGAAGAGGAGATATGCTCAAATCTCTGTGCAAGCTGACCACAGTCAGGACAGAAACACTAACACGCATGTTTATGGATTAGCTTCATAAAGAATTTAAAATGTTCCAGTACTACAGCGAGGTCCGTAAGTTTTGAGACAGTGACACATCTTTTGTAATGCTGCCTCTGTACAGCGCCGCAGTGGATTTTACATCAAACGGGAAAAATGTGATCGAAATGCAGACTTTCAACTTCAGTTCAAGGCTCTGACCAAAGAATTACATGAACCGTTTCAGAACTACAGACGTTTTTATACAGTCCCCCCATTTTCACAGGCTCAAAAGTAATGGGACAACCTGACATCATTTTAAATCTAAGGATTGTTTTTAATAGTTGGATGAAAATCTTTTGCAGTTGGTGATTGCTGGAAGTTTAGACATCACCAAATGCTGCGTCTCTTCCTTTTAGATGCTTTGTCAGGCCTTTACTGCAGTCGCCTTCAGCCGCCGCGTGTTTGTGGGTCTCCGCCTTCAGCCGCCGCGTGTTTGTGGGTCTCCGCCTTCAGCCGCCGCGTGTTTGTGGGTCTCTGCCTTCAGTCGCCGCGTGTTTGTGGGTCTCCGCCTTCAGTCGCCGCGTGTTTGTGGGTCTCCGCCTTCAGCCGCCGCGTGTTTGTGGGTCTCCGCCTTCAGTCGCCGCTTGTTTGTGGGTCTCCACCTTCAGTTTTGTCTTCAGTAACTGAAAGCGGCTCTGTTGGGTTGAGATCAAGTGACTGACTTCACCACTGAAGAATATCATATTTCTTTGCCTTGAGAAACTCGGGTTGTTTTTGCAGTTTGCTTTGGCTCATCATCCATTTGCACTGTAAATCTCCGTCCAATCAGTTTGCAGCATTTGTCTGAATGTGAGCAGAGTATAGCCCTGTACACTTCACAGTTCATCCTGCTGCTTCTATCAGCATCACATCCTCAAACACCAGTGACCTGGTTCCACTGGCAGCCACACATGTCCATGCCATAACATTACCTCCACCATGTTTGACAGATGATGTGGTATGCTTCAGATCATGAGCTGTTCCTTTACTTCTCCACACTTTTCTCTTCCCATCATTCTGCTATAAGTTCATCTTGCTTTCATCTGTCCAAAGAATGTTTTCCAGGTCCAATCAGACCTTCCTGTTCTTGAGTGGAACCAGTGGTTTGTTGTAAACCTTCTGTGTTTACAGTCATGTTCATGTCTCTTGATTGGAGACTTTGACAGCCACACACCCACCTCCCTGAGTGTTCCCGACTTGGTTAGATGTTCTGAAGGGTTTTTCTCAACCAAGGAAAGAATTCTGTGATCTCCAGGCCTTTTGGTGCTGCTGAGCTGATCAGTTCATTCCTTCTTTTTAAAAATCTTCCAAACTGTTGTTTTGGCCCCTCCTAAAGTCTTTTCTCTCTCTCTGATTGGTTTTGGTCATTCAGCCTCCTTCACTTTATATGTTGAGTGTTTTAGTAAACAGCTACCAAATGGAAGTTCAACACTTGGAATCAGCTTGAGCTCTTTGGCCTCCTTAGTTTGCTACAGAATAATGAGGGAACATTGCTGTCCCCCTAATGTCAGTTAGTGGTCCCATTACTTTTAAGCCTGTAAAAATGGAGGACTGTGTATAAAAATGGTTGTAATTCCTAAACAGTAAAATCCACTGTGAAGGCGACATTACCCAAAAAAAAAAAAAAAAACACTGTCCCAAAACTTATGGACATAACTGTATGCATAACCTTCATTGCAAGGCCAGCACCGTGTGAAAATAAAGAGTCCCAATTCTGTCTCTTCATATTTGGGTGAAAGCAGAACAAATTCAGCATGATAAGCTGATTAAATGCTGGATATTTGATACAGACGTCCACAGTAAATATATTGCATTGCATGTTACATTAAATACACTTCCTAAATGCTCGGGTCAGTGTTTCTTCAGCTCTGTGCTTCAGCCAGCTCCTGGGCAGCAGTGTACCTGTGTGTGGGTCTAATGTCAGATGGTTTTGTGTAACACTCTGAACTACTTCAAAGCCCTCTTCAGCTGGAGCTTGTTGACTGATCACTCGTAAATTATGAACGTACTGACCTGATCCATGTCAGCATTGCGGGGCAGAAAGAACACTATGTTGTCTGATATCAGTTTGGCCAGGCGGAAAATCTCAGCTGTGTCACAGGTTAAGGGTGAAACATTTACTTCATGTAAGTACAGTCCAGTTATTAAAACCCTGCACTAAAGCTGCATTTTACACTCAAACTCTAATTTGGCCTTATTTGCTGTATTCCCATTTGTGTTTCAATAAACTGATGCACATATTTCCCATTTTCCCATCTGCTTCTTCACCAAAGGATATCCATCAGGCTCCATCATCGTCCTGATGTCAAACACCTCAGCGGTTAGGTAGTCTGGTCCGCCCCACGGGGGTGACAGGAAGACCACGTCAGCACGGAGGCGGGGAGCCAACTGAAGGAAGTCTCCTCGCAGGAAGTCGATTCGATCGGCAACACCGTAAACCGCAGCATTGTGTCGTGCCAAGTCCAACCGCACCGCGTCTATATCAATGGCCAAGACTGCAAGGGAGAGCAACGCAAACAGAAACACACACTGAGTTCTCCGCAACGTCTTCACTGCAACATCCAAACTGAAGCCACGACTCCTGGTAGCTCGTAAACTGAGAGGCAGTTCAGGTTAGCAACGATGCTAACGTCAGTGACTGTCAGGACCCCAGCTTTTCCAGCAGCAGGCTGCATCAGATGATCAGTGTTATTCACCATCGGTGGTTTACTGTTGCAGCTGAAGAGCAGGAAACACACGAACAACTCCACATCACCGAGTCTATCTGAGAGATACTCTCTGGTTTAACATTCAGAACCAAATGACTGAATCCACTGATGAAAAGAAAGGCTTAAGCCCCGCTGGTAATGAGCTCAACTCCATCACTACATTTACCTCTCTTTCCAGTGAGGGCGAACTGGATGGCGTTTCCTCCCACGCCACAGAAGGCATCTACCACCAGCTGGGAGTCAGGGAAGCTGTGCTGCACCCTGAGGGCGATGTGCTCAGCGATCCTCTCCGGCGTCACGGAGAACCAGCCCTCTGAAACACAACGTCAGCAACGTTTGTGTGAGACCGAATCCAGCACTTCTGAGAACACGATATACACTCGCCAGCCCCTTCATTAGGTACACCTGTTCAACTGCTTGTTAGCACAGATGTCTAATTAGCCAATCACATGGCAGCAACTCAAGGCATTTAGGCATATGGATAAGGTCAAGATGAGCTGCTGAAGTTCATCAGAATGGAGAACAGTTGATATAGGTGACTTTGAACATGACACAGTTGTTGGTTCCAGATGGACACGAACAACTGTTCCATATTATTTGTAAAATGTAAATATATTATTTATATATTAAAATACATTTATATATAGCGCCAATTCACAACAAAAACCTCAGGGTGCTGCACACTGTAAGGTAAAGACCCTACAATATTAGAGAGAAAACCGCAACAAGCAGACCATCCCCTATGAGCAACACTTGGTGACTGTGGGAAGGAAGAACTCCCTTTCAACAGGAAGAGACCTCCAACAGAACCAGGCTCAGGGAGGGGCAGCCATCTGCCTCGACAGATTGGGGGTGAGGGGACAGAGAAGACAGACAGGAGAGCAGAGAGAGACACAGACTATGTGAGAGAGAAGACAACATTTAATGACCTGCAGCAGTAACAAATACACGCATGGGGAGTGAAAAGAGGTCAGGGGCGGAGCCAAAAACGGCCAGTTGTACCCTGGACCGACAGGATGTTCAAAACTGTGTGAGCAGCTGGCGTGCAGACTGACCTCGGTCCAGTCTGATCCCTTCATCAAAGCGAGAAAACAGCCTGTAGCGCTGAGCCCAGTATTTAGCAAGCTCCGGTTCAGCGGCCATCTCTGCTGGGACCTGCTGCTTCTTCCTTCGCTTGCGGTTCTTCTTCTTTGGTGTCTTTGCGTCTTTCGCACTCAGCTCTGTACAGACATACACGTTATTCACTGACAGACTGTGCTTATGTTTTGTCAGCACACACGTGTGCTCCGTTACCTTCAGGCTCGTCAGACAGGAGAAAGTCAGGAACTTCCAGACATGGCAGCCGTCTCCCCGGCGGCTCCTCTTCCTCCTCCCTCTCACTATCCACAGACTCAGTGGCAGAGTTGACAGAGACATTGGACTGAGTGCCTGTCCTCTCCTCTGGGCCAAAACTGGACACAGAATTGGAGCTTTTGTCCTCCACAGCCTCTTTCTTTTCTTTCTCGGCCTGCTCCGTCTCCTTTCCCATCGTCCTCTCTTCCTCTCCTGTCTCTTCTCTCAGAAACGGAGGCCTGTCCTCAGGTGTGCTTCCTCCTCCCACCTCACTGTGGTCACACTCAGCCTGTTTCTCTCTCTGGACCTTTTCCAGGAAATGCTGAACCTGTGGAACAACAAGTTTTTATTTAATTTGGTCAAAAAAAAGATAACAAAGCTCTTTTGTGCTGTCTTCTAATTTTTTATAACCCAACAGCAGAGTTAAACTTAATCTATTCTCCCGAGCTTTAAATCTAACGTGTTCCCTGTGGCATCTACCAGGAACATCATGCCTTTTCAGTGATATCCTGGCTCCTGCTCCTGGCTTCTTTTTAACCTCTCTAAGGACTCATCATTCCATTTTCCTCACTGCTTGTCTAGTGTAGGGTCACAGTTGGGCTGGAGTCCATCCCAGCTGTGAAAATGAAAAGATCATTTTCGTGTTTGCAGGAGACAGCTGTACAGACCCCTGCACATATCGAGCGGGAAAGCCCAACGTGACACATCAGACCAGTCTGCAGACAGCACTTTGTCCTCTGTCCAGAGTCTTAGAGATGGTACAGACCCGTCACCAGCTTACAGTGGTACCTTATGGAGGGAGGCGCTGGTGCGTTTGTTGATGCCGCAGACTGCTGTCTTGGTCCACCGCTGCTTCTGACGCTTTGGACCTGAGCTGCCTTTGAAGCTTAACACACTGCTGAACCTGGGACACAGACAGAGTGGAACAACAGGACACTTCACACACATATTATAAAGGACTCTTATCCTGCTTAATAGAAAAGCGATGTCCTTCACGTCTTTGGAGAAAATCAGTGTTTTACCCAGAACACTCAGACAGCAGCGCCTGGCTGACATGAATTCAGTCATGAACTAAAGAGCTGATGTGTTGGAGAGGTGTTGTTTCAACTTTACTGTTGCTGTTTAAAACGTGAAAATACTGAATACGGTCATTTCTAAATCTTTTCACTTCAATTCAAACCGATGAAGCATAAAGACAGGACAGCTCATGTTCAAATTGATAAACTGTGTTGTTGTTTTGGAAATAAACAGTACTCTGTGACGGTCTGGATCAGCCATCCTATCTTTATGTTACAGTAAAATGGGAAACATGAAAACATAATGTAAATATAGCACATAAAGAAAAAAACAGAGCGTGTACAATTCTAAGCATGTTAAAGTCCATATTTGTTCTGAGCTCCTTTATTCTTCATCACAGCCTGAACTCTCTGAGCCAAGCTTTCTGTCTTTAAGTCGTCTTCAGGAATAGTTCTCCAGGCTTCTTGAAGGACATTCCAAAGCTCTTCTTTGGATGTTGGCTGCCTTTTCTTCTGTCCTGTCAACATGATCCCACACTGCTTCAATAAGGTCGAGGTCTGGGCTCTGGGGAGGCCAATCCACAACTGATAGTGTTTCATTGTGTGTTCTTCTATCCAGGTTCTTTGCCAAGTTGTCTTATGTGTCGACACAACACTGGTTCATCCCTTGTGTTTGGAGTCTTTTTATGCTTGAATGATTCATAGGTGAGTGTTAAGTGGCTTAACAAAAAACCCTTGCTGTGAAAATGTTCAGGTCCAAGGACTGGACTGAAAATGTCCAAAGAAACACTTTGGAAGAGCTTCAGAAAGCCTGGAGAACTGTAGCTCACACCACTTTAAAAGATTACAAGAGATGAGGGCTGGCTCAGGACTTTTACACAGTACTGTACACACCTTCTGAATATGAGGCCTATAAAAAAATCCTGGGCAGGAGCACAGAAGACACCAACTGATGGAGTTTTGAAAGTGGAAGTATTTCCATTCTTGCTTGATTTCCATCCTAAGATGGTAAACAGTCCTGGACATTTCCAGGAGGGGACAGGTCTGTGCTACAGGCACGCAGTCCAGCACCTGCAGTGTTTACTGTGGAATGTCCAGGTATTTGCCCAATCGCCCCTACACATTCTGTCTTTGTACTGCATTCAGCTCAAAATCGTTTGAAAACGATCTGCAAATCCCTGTATTCTTCTTCATCCCCATTTCACACAGCGTCCCAACTTTTTTGGAGTTGGGGTTTGTGGATATCAAGCCCCCCCTGCTCTCCCTGCTCACAGGGGTAGAAACAACCGGCAGACCACGGACTCTCAAACCAACGTTCCCCATTTGAAAACCACCAGTTATTTGGAATGTTGCTTTTGCTGGAGCACATAGTGATGTTTTATGATGCTGGTGAGTGTTTTATTGGATCTGCACTTGTTCAGAGGCTGTTTTGTAATGATATCTATGGGAGGGGGAGTTGGACCAGACAGTGCTTAGTGACAACCTGTGTGAAAAGAGTCGGTCCTGTCGCAATGAGAGATGAAAGAAGACAAAAATGCCTACTTTTGATGACTGCACGGTGCATGTGGAGGAAAAGGTCCGGGCACAGAGTAACGGGAAATGTCTGCGTCAGGTCAAAATGTCCATCTTATCCTTCCTGAAGCACCTCCCACAGTTAACCTGAGTCCTGCTTATTCACTGTGGAGTGGCCTCTGGAGCACATTTTTTACCAAAAGGATGAGAAACGGTTATGATGCGTTTAGGACTCCTAGCAAACCATTATGGAGCGTTACAATAAAGACATGAACACCTGAGAGACTTCGCTGAGGGAAAAACCTACCGAACCAACCTGATGTGGTTACAACAATTAGGATGCATTTACAGTCCTGCAAATCATTACAACACTCTACGAATTCAATCACAATCACTTACACCATATGAGGGATTCACTACAAACTGAATTTGTGTTGATTTGTAACCATTTTTATGGACCTTATGGTCCAGTTCAGATCCAGAGACTGTACTGGCTGCTTCTCTTCTAAATCCTACATGTAAAGTTTGGAGCCGCTTAGGCTCACTGTTCTGTTTTACGAGGAAACTGGCTCCAATCAACGGTGTCAACACTGTAAGGCACATATATACCCTTATCTTATAACCCCCCCTGACTCTGCTGTCATTTTTCTCCACCACTCCTGTACAATGTGCACCTCCATGTTTAACATGTTTCCCAGTCTGTTCTTTTTATGCACCTTAAACTTTTGGAACTAATCCATCTGAATCTAAAACGTTTTCCAAATATGAAATAAATAAAGCTTTCTTCTTCATTCTGCACCTCTGCCATGAAGTTTTTCATCCTGGTGTTAACAATGAGTCTTATTTTACTGGGTACCAGTGAAGCTGCCAGCTGAGGAGCTGTGGATCTGAGAGCAGTACATGCTGTTTTATGACATCTTCTGCTTTTTCTAAAATCCAGTACAGCTATTTGCTAATCATCTAAGTGCGGATGTTCTGCCTGGCTCATATTTCCAAGATCAACAACTGAGCTGTGGCCCAACCACAAGGCAGCGGCTGTCAGCAGACTGAAGGGACATGAAGCGTGACAGAAGACGACTGGACCAGACTTACTGAGGCTCCGGGTTGTGTTTGAGGCCGAGTTTACGCCAAGCTTCCTCAGGTGTCAGATGAGGGCACTCCTCCACATCCAGCTCATGACTGCAGACAAACACAAAAAAGGGGATCCAGATTTAAGTATGACTATTATAATGTGTGTGAATGTAAGCATGAGGGCCATCTGTCTTTCCGTGTTAGCCCTGTCACTCTCCGAGAGCCGGACTGGGACAGGCTCCAGCCCCCCGTGACCCTGAATTGGATAAGTGACGTAAATGGATGAACGGATGGATGGATGGATGGATGGATGCTAGTTTCACCACCATTCTAAGAATAATGAATATCCCTGGGCTGTGGGAAGGAAGTTCCTTGAAGAGGTGATGGTCTTTCTGATCAAAATCATGATGACACTTCTTGACATTAAACACACACAGGACAAACTCACCTGCGTTTGACTTTTGCGCGTCCTGGTTCTGGGGGTTTGTCGTCATCATCATCATCTTTTCCACCCAACTTTTCACTCCTTGATCCATGCGGTCTGTTGTGGCTGCCAGCAGCCTGATGGGAATCTGAGTCAAAATAAACAAAATGTTTACCAGTGCAACTCGCAGCAAATACACATTAACTTCATTAAAAAATGTAAATTAAATTACACTTTGCTACACAAACATTATCAGAAATATTGTGTTCCTCTAGTTCAGGTCCTCCACTAGAGGCCTGGGAGTTTGAGGGTTCTGTGCAGTATCCTAGCTGTTCCTGTTCTCCTGGACAGAGACCTCTGATGTGGTCTCTGGTGCCAGTTTGGAGGTTACGGCTCCTACTTTACCTGTATTAGCCGTGTTCTGCTGTGAAGAGCCAGCTGGTCTCTTGCGACCATTTCCGCTATCAGAAGGATCATCTGTCCCACAGAGCTCCTCCTCCATCATGCGACCATCCACACAGCCTCCTCCTGCCTGTATTGTGCAGCGCTGTCCGAACAGATCATTCAAAACTTCATCATCTTCTTCCTGTTGGCTCTCAGCTCCAGACTGTCTCTGTAAGTCTCTGTCCATCACCCCAGTTGCACCTTCTTTACCAGTGTCCTCATCACAGACAGGCTGGTCAAAGGTCCAGCCCTGTCCTGCCCAGTAACAATACTGCTCCCAGTATGAATGGTAGGTCTCTGTAGCATGTTTGTCCCAGAGAGCCTTTGTATCTGGGTTATCCCAAGGAGCAGTCACAGTTTCTGGATCTTCTGCAGGTGGTAGCGCAGCCTCTGGATGTTTCTCCAGCCAGCTGCTCCACAGCAGAGCTTCTCCTTGATGAGCTGCAGAGGAGTAAAGAAAGCATTTCAGAAAATGAAGAAGCAGTATTTAACGTTGGGTGGAGAATGGTTCCATGAAGACCACTAAGCTATATCCACATTTGCTGATGAAGATATGGTGGAACAGGGTAAAAAATGGAAAGTGAACCTTGAATTAAAGAAAAAATATTTTTTTTTAAAACTTGGCCCTGTTTTTCATATTTTTGGCTCTATAAGGATGTGTGTTGCTGAAAACCTGAATCCATACTACAGGTTCTGAGGCACACACCTGGACTGGTTAAAGCTAATGTCAAATTTAAGGACCAAGGTTTGTTTAACCTTGTTCCTTAAATTTGGCATTTTAATGAAACAGAACAGATAATGTGTTGCACATTACAAAAGCATCACTTAAAGTATTACAGGTAATAAAATCACTTTTTATAAAGTTAAGGCTTTTATTCCCATTTCTGGACAGATGGGTCCAAAAACTGCAGAAAGCACAAAGATCATTTGTGTAGCATTTGATAATTACTGATCTTGACATTTTACTACAGAGACTCAAATACATTACTGGTAAATGGACTGGAGCTTATATAGCACTTTTCTACTGTAACTGAGCACTCAAAGCACTTTTCACTATGAGTCTCATTCACCCATTCATACACACACACATTCATACAGCGCTTTATTCTATGTCTTCTAGTATATTTAACTATCACGCACACATTCACACTTTGATGGATGCATTAGGAGCAATTTGGGGTTCAGCGTCTTGCCCAAGGACACTCTGGCATGTATACTACAGAAGCCAGTTATCGAACCGCTAACCTTCCTTTTGGAAGGCAATCCGCTCTACCTCCACAGCCACTCCAAATCAGAGAAAGTACTGCACTAGTTTGAATCTTATTCATTTGACAGATTCCAGTTTGTGTATGTAAACGAGGAGTTTTCTTCACACACAAAAGTTAGTCATGGAGTTCCACAGGGTTCTGTGCAGGGACCAATACTCTTTACATTATACACACTTCCCTTAGGCAATATTATTAGAAAACACTGCTTAAATTTTCACTCCTATGCAGGTGATACCCAGCTATATTCATCAATCCATTTTCTTCTGTTCATCCAGTTCAGGCTCGTGTGGAGCGCTGGAACCTATCCCATATTAATCCGTCCACATCAACTGTTATAACATTGATTTGCACCATTTCAATTAACATATTTAGCAATCATTTTTTTGCTTTATTAATCATTTGATTCAGTTTTAATTTGATGAATATACATATTTTAAAGCCCTAAGTGCATCTCATTTCATTGCTTTGACTTTTGTTTTTTTTTTTTTACACAGGTGAATGTCAGGGTATGCCCTGGACTAGTTGCCAGTCTACTGCAGAGCCAACACAAACAGACATTCACACTTAGGGTCAGTTTAGAATTGCCAGTTAACCTAACCCCTTTGCATGTGTCTGGACTGTCAGGAAGCTGGAGTACCTGGAGAGAACCCTCACAGGTACAGGGAGAACATGCAAACTCCAC
>VUQH01041353.1:0-14218 GCA_015106775.1 Etroplus canarensis | reverse complement strand
GGGGGGGGGGGGTGGGGGGGGGGGGGGGGGGGGGGGGGGGGGGGGGGGGGGGGGGGGGGGGTGGGGGGGGGGGGGGGGGGGGGGGGGGGGGGGGGGGAGAGGAGGGGAGTACAAATGACTTGAAGAGAGAGAGAGAGAGAGAGAGAGAGAGAGAGAGGGAAAGCAAGAGAAAGAGAGCTAGAAAACAGTGTGGGAGGGAAGAGGAAGTCTTTACACTTTAGGACTTCTCATGAAGCGTGTCACACATTACTTATGAGAGGAGACAAAGGACCTTCGCCACCAGTGAGGAACAAGAGGCAAAAAAAGGCAACCAGGCAAGGGTGGAAGGAATTTCTTAGGTGCGTTTTTTATATGTGACTTGGGTGAAGAGAAAGACCCTCTTATCTGTGGGTCAGTTGTGATAGAAAAATGAAGAACCAAATCACCAGTGCCCTCTCTGACTTCTTCTTTGAGTACGAGACCCCCAGGCAGGTGCTGGTGAGGAACAGGAGGGTGGGAGTGGTGTGCCGGCTGATCCAGCTGGGGGTTCTGGCTTACATCATTGGGTAAGACATTCTTTTTTGTTTTTCGTTGTTTTTTCCTGGGTCTTTTTTGTGCCATTCGCAGAGGCAGAGTGGAGTACAGAAAAGGTTTGCATCTTTGAGCATGTTTAAGCTTGCTTGGAATTACCTTGGAGAACGACCCAGAGTTCACTTTAGACTGAAAAATTGAATTGCTACAAAAAAAGTGAAAGGAAGCTATTAGACTTCCACAGGATGTCTCTGTGGGTTAGAGATACATGCTGTAACTGACCAGGTAGTGTTCACAAAGCAAACATATACTGCTGATGACTGACTGAGTGATTATATAGCAGAGCAAGAACATTAGATAACAGAAAAGTCAATATTAAGTTGAGACAACCTGCCCTCCAGCATGCTTGTTAACTTGCGTGCGCCAAGTCATTCATCGCCTACACACACCTGCTTTGGCATGTTCGAAACATTCACTGGAAATTCAGCTTGAAAAGGGAGATCCTGTCTCTTTGTCTAATCTCACTTCACTTTACATGTGTTTTTGGCTCGTCAGAACATACTCATGGGCTGTTTGTTTATGCTGTGACTTTTTCCTTCCTGGACCTCCAAGCAGCAGAACCTGAGGAGCTGTGTGTGATGAATACAGCAAGGCATATGCTCACACTGATAACAGTCAACTGCTGCCCAGTTTGCTGCCAAACAGAGCACAAATGTGTTGCCTTCTGCTGGTGTTGCTGATAGTGATCAAAAATGGAAAAGCAGAAGACAAATTTAAGATCTTCCCTTGCTAACAGTGAGGTTATTTTTAAGGAACAGTGAACTGATTTAAAATGAACTGAAATAGCCCACTACTGGTTTCAGGGATTTAGTCTTAAGCTTAATAAAAAAAGGTGATCTTTTCTTTAATCCCAATTTTTGATGAAGTTGAGATTTGATGTTATGCTACTCACAGAAAGTTAAGGATATTTGGCTTTTGAGTAAAATTTATGGAAAATGTAAACAGTTCATGCTACAGTGATATTATATTATGAAAGTATGGCATTTAAGTAGAAGCATGCAAAGGTGATTTCCTCATCTTAAACAGTTTATTGAAACAAAAGCCAACAACAATGTCTCAATGTCAGTGTCTCAATAATTTGTCATGTGCTCTTAACCATCAATCACAGCTTGACAATGATGTCTCACGCTGTTCACAAGTCGACTTATAGTCTGCTGAGGCATGGCATTCCACTCTTCTTGAAGGGTGGCCCTCAGGTCATTGAGGTTCTGGGGTGCAGTGTTACGAGCTTTTACACGACATGGTGTTGTTCAATTATTAGGTGTCGTCTTGTTCTCATGATGTCAAAGTGTGAACAGCATGATGAAGAGGACTGTTTAAATACCAATTCTAATTGAACCAGAAAATGTTTTGGTTGATTCATTGATCAAACACTGGTTTTGAATTTTGCCGTTAAGCACCTTGTTAGAGAAACAGCAACTTATGCAAAAAGTACTGAAACACTGAACAGCTAGCCATGTGCATTCAGGAGGTCAAATTAAGTTCACCTGTAAAAGGTTATAGTGCATTTTAGGTGCAACCTGAAATTTCACCCGAAAGCCGAATATACTTAGCTTTTTGTGAGTAGCGTATATTGCACGGTGCACTAATAAATATCTTTGAAAGATCTGGGCATTTGGTCTTCAAAGCTCCCTGTCGATGACAAATATGTCTCCTCTGCTTCCTCCTACCACTGTCACCTCCCTTTTGCAGCTATCAGGCCACATTAAAGTTGGTTGGTGATGTGTATGAGAGGAGATGTGATTATAAAGCTGTCTAGATTGCTCTCTTCAGACTTCAAGCAGCAAGCACATGGGTCAGAACAGAAGTCAGTCTATGTCTAAAGCAGTGAACCATTGAATCGCTTGTCATCTTGTCAGAAACGTCTATTTTTATGTTCATTTTAACATCAGATTGTCCACACCACATGCAATTTCACCTTCAGTGCTCTGCATAAGTCCCACATGAACAGTTTGTAGGCAAATTTTTAATGAAGTCCGAAAAATAATTTAATAGAGAACAGCAGCTTCAGCAAACCACAGTGACTTTTTTTTAATGAACTTGCTTTTTATACTTTTAAGTTTAGAAAAATGCCAATCCTCTGTTTATGATTTTCGCTTTTCCTTGGAGGTTGATATTTTTTCATTCTCTCATAAAACTAATACTAATCTCAGAGCCACAGTATGGTGGAAAGAAAAGCTCTCCACACATCAAAGAGCCTCCTCCCAGCCTCTGTTCTACTTTTGTCGACGCAGATACAGATCTCACTTACACAGCTGTTTTGGAAGATGCTTCCATTATTTCCACGCTCATCGCTTTCTTTATTCCATTAATTTGCTCTATATTTTTTTTCTCCACTTCCCTTCAATATAAGCTCCAACCTACATAATTTGATTTGCTGATAGAAATTGCAGATTTTATGCATACTTTCCTTCTGCAGTTTGAAAGATGTTACTGTTTTTGCTGTGAGAAGCTTTCATTGTCCACAGACAAATGAAGATGCGCTCCAACATATGCTGTCCTGTAGGCTTCCTGCCAGTGGGTAATTACTTTTCACACCCTATATAAAATAGTTTTACAGATTTGACGTAGTGTGTACTTCCAGTATCAGCTCAGTGCACACCAGCTGTTGCCTGTACCTTTTGGCCACACGCACACATGCACAGAGCCCAACACAATGAAAAATTTTAGTCTGCAGAAATGTAAAAGGTGATGCACCTTAAGTGTGAAGCTTCCATTTTCTGAATTGGAGTTCTTTCATGTGAGGAATGTTAGGTTCTAGTTTCATGAAGTCTTGGTTGTAGTTCAGTTTCCTGAGCTCTTCATGTTTTTGTTTTATTATTCCAGCCATGTTGTCTTTGAGTCTCTATATGTGCATAAATGAGGAGGAGGCAGGTGGAGTGGTGAAGGTGCAAGGAGTAGAGGTAGTGAAGGTGCATGAGTTTAAATACTTGGGATCAACCGTCCAAAGCAACAGACTGAGCACAAGGGCGGTGAAGAAGAGAGTGCAGGCAGGGTGGCGTAGGTGGAGATGAGTGACAGAAGGATAGCAGCAAGAGTGAAAGGGAAGGTTTACAAGGCCTGTCATCATGTATGGTCTGGAGATGGTGGAACTGACAAAAAGATACAATGAGGAGCTGGAGGTGGCAGAATTGAAGATGTTGAGACTTTTGCTGGAAATGACCAGGATGGACAGCATTAGAAATAAGTACATCAGAGGGACAGCTCAGGTTGAGAAATTTGGAGACAAAGACAGAGAGGCAAGGCTGAGATGGTTTGGGCATGTTCAGAGGAGGGGTAGTGGACATATTGGACAAAGGATGTTGAAGATGGAGCTGCCAGACAAGAGGAGAAGAGGAAGACCACAGAGAAGATTGATGGATGTAGTGAAGGAGGACATGCAGAGGGTTGGTGTGAGGGAAGATGATGCAAGGTTTAGGGTGAGTTGGAAGTAGATGATCCACTGTGGCGACCCCTAACGGGAGCAGCTGAAAGAAGAAGAAGAAGTTTTCTTTGAGTCGCTGTGCATTATTGTTCTTTGTATATTTCCCATTTTACTTTGATTGTCCTCTGCATCATGTGCATTGTGTTTGGTTTTGCTTCCTGTCTCCCTTGATTCCTTGATTGCTGTCACCTGTGTTTCTTTCCCTCCTGCCTCATTTGTAATTAGTGTGATTGTTCATATATTTCTGCCTTTCAGTTCCTCTTTGTTGTGTCTGCTACCCTGCTCTTATGTCTCATGATATTTATTCCCTGCAGTTTGTGTTTACCCTCTGAATTCCTTTATGTTGACTTCAGTGACAAAAAGGATATTCTGAGTTACTTCTGCCTGTCTGTGAGTCTGCATTTGGGCCCTAATCTGATACAGTTATAATACAGCTCTTTTTATTATCAAAAGCTGTGAAAGTACTCCACAAATAATTCACAAATTACAAAAAGTACAGTAAATACAGCATCTAAAATTTCAGTTATGTACAGTATGGGGATGAAAGTATTGGGCCACCTACACATTACACCTACAGAAGCATTTATCACATCCCATTTTAAAACCATAGGTATTAAAATGGAGGTTGTCTCTGGAAGCAAATAATTGTCAAAAATGTTTTTGGAAATGCTGAAGCAGTAAGATTTCCCTTCAGTGGAACAAAGGGGTGCAGGCTAACCACAGAAAAGCACCCCATAACATTATCCATCATCCACCAAACTTTACAGTCAGCACAATGCGCCTCAATGCCCGGCCCCACTTTGAAACTTTATTTGATCTGCCACTTCATGGCTGAGGTACAGTGTTTCTTAAATGCTTTCACTCTGTCACCTGTGGCAATGGGACTGAACGCAACACCTCAATTCAATGATTAAGAGTCGTGGCCCAATACTTTTGTCCATATAGCGTATCTTAATGTTATGTGTGACATTACTAGATATTAACATATATGCATTGATGTGTAAGTAGCAGCTGGTTTACCGGTAATTTTGACACTCAAAGCACAAAACATTCTGTATTAATGTTTGCAGATTTGAGTATTTTCCTGTATAAATATTTATTCAAATGAAAGTGTGAAAAGTTTAAAGAGAAAATGTATCTTTTGGGGGGAAGCCTCTTAAAGATCTGAAGTGGCAACCAAGCCAAAAAGGCTGGGAACCATGTGTTTTTAATCTTAGGGTTGTTTTGTGCAAGTGAAATCTTCATTTGAAACCAAACTGTCAATCAATCTTTATTTATGTAGCGCTTTATTGAGCAACATTCACCACAGAATGCTTAACAGAGCAACATAAGGGTGAGAAAATGATTGTAAATTTTTAATTCAGTCCATTCCATTCCAAACTTATAGCACTGGCAGCAATATAAGATTGTATCAAATGGAAATGCTGTATGAGCAGCTTATCTAGCTTATCAACTTTTTAAAAAAAACAAATTGATGGAACTTTCAACTAGTGCTTATCATGACTGGCATCTTTGCAGATAGATATAAACAAGTATCACACGAACCGACATTTCTTGAGCAATACTGTCCGTGCTGTCATCTGAGAAAGTCACAGGCATCAATCACCACTGTGTCTCCACTGATTCTTGATAAACCATATTATGATTTACTTTCCACTTGAACTGCTTTTGCTTTCTTTCGGCAACTGCAGTGGCTCCATTATGATAGTTTGAAGCTAGCAAATGTCTGCATTCTGAGATTCAGTGACATCAGATCTATCCTAGCCGTGGTGAAAGGACAAGTAGAACAGCCATGACATTGCATGAATACAATCAGTTGCACATTAATCCCTGGTAGTTATGCTGCTGGCTGTGTGGAATGTCATGTCAATATTCTCCTTAAGCATGCCCTTGCCTCTGGTGATGTATGGCTGGGCCAGGGTGAAGTGAGAGTTTGAGGTGCTGACAGGCCTGACAGGATGCTCTCTGTGTCTCGCACAGGTGGGTTTTCATCTATGAGAAAGGTTACCAGTCCACAGACACAGCAGTCAGCTCTGTCTTTACCAAAATGAAAGGAGTGGGCTACACCAATGTCAGTGGAAAGGAGAGAGTCTGGGATGTGGCTGACTACGTCTTCCCTTCGCAGGTCAGTGACTGAATGGCTCAAGTCTTCTGTGCCCTAAGTAGCATTTGATAGGTCCTTGTCTCATGACTTCTAATTGGCCAATTAATTGTTGGGCATTTACTAAGTCAGTGACCATTGTTAGGATGATGATAAACTGGAGTAAGAGTCAAATTTGATTAAGTCAACAGCCACACTTCATGAATCAAACTGTCAGAGGGACTTAGTCAGACAAGCAGTGCCAATACTGTTTGGTGCTAGAAGAAACTCAAGTATGACAAAAAATGAAACAAGTGCTCCTTGTTTTGAAAGCTTACCCCGGCGATGAGATTACTTTGTCAACATGAAGGTGTCTCAGTGCTTTTTGAACGTCATTGCATGCGAGAGTAAAGCAAGCAGCCTGCCAAAAGACACACTCCTGGTTAAATAGATCTCATTGTTTACCCACAATGTAGCTCTGTCCTGTTATATCTATGGGAAAGAAATAAAGAAGACACAATGTAGGTTGTCATGTTTGCTTTGAGATGTGGGTGTGGGCCTCTGATATAGACCATGGTAAGCACATGGTTTCAGTCACACACCCAACCAGTGAAATAAAGACATCACTTTTCTTCATCACATACTTTGATCAAGTAGGTATCAACTGCCAGCTTTATGCCGAAATCCACTTTATTATCTGGTGGTCATTGTTTTAGTAATCCAGTTCTTCATGTGATTGCATTGTTATGTGCGTGCTCAGTTCAAAGAGAAGGAGGACACAAAAGGGGCACACACGAGGATGGTTTCAGAAACAAAAAGCAAGATTTGCTCAATTCAAAAATCAAAGAAGAGAAACAATTGCAGTGAAGTAAAATATTAAGTTTAACCTTTGGCTGCTTGCTTGTATTTTCCCGAAAGGGGTTGCCACAGTGGAAATTTAATTAAAAGGTAAAAAGAAAAAAGGTACCTAAATCTAAATAAGACAAGGCACAAGGAGAACAGAGAAGGTGCACAGGCCAGGTACAGAGCCAAACTGACACGTTTTAAGGGCTGCGCTAAAAAAAACCTGACACGATAACAAGACACGTGAACTAAAAAGAGAAGAAGCAAAGCAGTCGGCGGCACAAAAGGTAAGTGACTAGCTTTACAGAAAATAGGGTCACATAGACAAATAGAGGGAGACACAGGAAGAGAGGAGCAGAGGAAGCACATTGGATAGGAACACATTAGATATGCAAGGAGTAAAGAAAAGGAAAAACAAGAGACACAGCCACAACGGTGACATGCATGGACAGTGACCTGAATCATGTCCTACTCCTGTCACAATGAACCTCCAAGGAACATTTTCATGGAAACAAGAGAACAAAAAAGGAAACCTATAACTGTATTTTTAAGCAATTATGAGAATAGTTGGTTAAAGAAAATAGCCTGACATTTGACTTTCATGTCAATAGTTATATTATCATAACGCAGGCGAACAGCTACCCTCACAAGTAACACAGAGCACAAAGCATAGCAGATTTCAAGTGCTGTACAAATGCAAATCAAAGATGTGATTAGATATGAGTTTAAAAACAGAGATGAGCTCTCACACAAGTGCACACTACCGTAGCCACACATCTAACCATTATATTTTGTAATTGTACTCTGAATGTGACCATATAAATATAACAAGCTATGGTGTGTCTCTTGTTAGTTTTAGTCAGAAAGGCTGGTGTTAGGGAAACAACATGTTTTCTTTTAAAATAGGCCTTATGGGCCTTTTGTTGTTAGATAATACAATGGTCATGGTTAAAGGTAATGCTGACTGTTCTAAACAGAAAATGAACAACTGCCTACAGTGTTAAAATCTATTGTTTTATTGCTCCATACATCCACATCTATCCCCTCCATATATGACACTTGGAGTGTGCATACCTTTTGCTGCTCCCTTGTATTTTCCCCAAGGGGTCACCGCAGCGGCTTAACCAACATTGGTAATTTGGTAGAGGTTTTGCGCTGGATGCCCTTCCTACGGGGGTGTGTAAATATTTCACCTCTTTTGTCCCAGCTCCTATTACAACGTAAGGAAACTGTGGTTCTTGGGTCATAATAACATGCTTGCACTGGCAATATGCTGTTTCTTTTTTGGGAGTACAATTAGTCAGATTTGCCTAATTTAGAACAATTTATTTCACATTTTTCACTGTTCAGGACAGTGCAGTCCATTTTTTGAGATACCAGTGGAAATGGTCTGGGTCTTCCCAGAACCCCCTCAGAAACCAGATCCATCAGCCAAGATATCCCATTCTTGACATAGATTTTTTATGGAAATTCCGCAAATATTTGAAATAAAGTGAAAACCCAGATGATTTGAAATATCTTGATGCTTTTATATTCTTTGCAAAAAGGTCAGACAAATTCAGTAAATCGTAATGGCCTGAATAGTGTCTGGTCTTGAGAATTTTAAAGACAAATCATTTATGCAAAACCTTTATGAGATAACATAGATAAGAAGTTTTATTTGGCACATAAACAAATATACAAAGTACATTGTATAGTGAAATGTGTGTTTTGTGTCTGCATTCAGTTGTAAAGTGGCCCAGTAAGAAATAGACAAGCATAGAATTTAGTATAATAAATAACATTATGTTCTAGAAAATGTACAGGGTATACAGAATATACAGAAAATATAAGAAAAAATGAACTGTATGTTCTGTTTTTTAATAGAAATTATAGAATAAATGTGTAAAATGTGTAAAATGTACAGAATGTGGAGAGTCCAAAAGAAAAATTTACAGTATGTAAGATAATGTACTGGCATTGCACTTTAAACTGTGCAGGACCAGTTTAACTTTCAGAATTAAGCAAACAGATGCCCTGAGGGAAGAAACTCTTCTTCATCCTCTCGGTGGTGGTTTTGAGACAGCGGTAGCACTGGCCTAATAGCAGCAGCAAAAAAAAGACTTTGCTGGATCGGTGGGTTGCTTGAGGATTTTTTTTGTAACAGCCCTTGACCTTCATCTTTTTAGGTAAGTGTCCTGCAGGTTAGGGAGGGTGGATCTAATGTTTTGCTCAGCCAAACAGACTCTCCTTCTAAGGACTAAGAAGGTGGTAATGCTTCCACACAGGATGCTCTCGATGATGCAGGTGTAAAAGTTTCTGAGCACTGTAGCTGGAAGCTTGAAGTCTCTCAAGCATCTGAGGTGGTAAAGATGCTGTCTGACCTTCTTCACAATGGTGTTTATGGGAAACAGATAGAACAAACAAACAATTTCCTCACCTGGTGCCACTCAGGGCCAAGAGCAGGAGAAAACCAGCTTTTACACAGCAGGTTATGAAACCTAGATAAAACAATGCCACTAAGATTAGTCAGAAAGATTACACTGATAAATCATTAAAGCAGAAAAGGCATAAATTGAGAATTTCCCATCACACCTCTTAATCATTGAATTCAAGTGTTTCATTCAGTCCCATTTACAACAGGTGAATGAATGGGTCATTTGAAAGAACTCACTGAAGTAGCAGATCACATACAGTTACAATATGAGTCAGTGAGTGCCGAGGTGCATATTGCATAAAAGTCACCAATGATCTCCTGACTCAAAAACTTCAGAGCTCCAAACCTCCACTGGCATTAACATCAGCATCACAACTGTGCACTGGGAGCTTCATGGCATTGGTTACTATGGCTGAGCTGCTGTATGCAAGCCTTACACCAATAAGCACAATGTAAAGTGTCAGATGGAGTGGCGTAAAGCACACTGCCAAATCACACTATCTGGCAGTCTGATGGATGAGTCTGGGTTTAGTGATTGCCAGAAGAACATTGCCTGCCTGACTTTATTGTGTAAACTGCAAAGTTTGGTGGAAGAGAGATAAATGTTATGGGGGCTTTAACTAGGGTTTGCAATTCAGTGAAAAAAATGTGATTTACAGTTTCTTACAACACATGATATGCTTTAAGTCGAGGGCCCATGTCACATTTTAGATGCATGAGCGTGTCATATTGGATGTTCCATCAACGAGTTTTCCCTTCTAAACTTCACAGGGCTTTGTTTTCTTTTTAAGTAGTCAAAGTATATATAAAAAAGGAAATGAACATTATCAGCAAAAACAATGAAAGCTGATTTTGTGAAGTTTATCCTTTTAGTTGCTAAGATTAATCTTGTGATCTTGTCTTTGTGCAAGACAAGTATACTGTAGGACTGGTGGATATTGTTACCTCTGCAATGAGGTAGCCTAGTTGTTTTTCCCTGCTTTTTTCTTTTTTGCTAATCAAACAGTCCCCTGGTTCCGGCTTAATTCTAAGGGTGGCGGTAATTTCATTTTAAACTTCTAGCAAGAATGTCGAATTTACTATACTGTGGTTGAACTAATATGTACCACATATTGTCCAGTTTGATTTCAGGTGAGCTGGACTGGTAAAACATGTGCATTATAACCTGCTTGTATATAATTAAAATAAGTATAAATAAATCTTCACATTTAATAAGCCATCAAAACAACAAGTGCAATATCAACAATATTACATGAGCATCACAGACCACAGCGTATGTACAGAAACAAAAATCTTTCATATGTAGAGATTTTTGGACTAAAGGACTGTATAATTTCTCAACTTTTTTATATTTTCATGCCTTTGTAGTAGACTGAAGTTATTGAGAAACTGGCTGCAATTGTATTACTTGTAAAGCAGTCCAGTGGGCCTGATTGAACCCTTTGGTGGGCCAGTCCTGGGCCGCAGCCCATTTTTGACACCCCTGACCTAAGATAACATCTAACTCTCCGGAATGTGAACGTTTTTATTTGAGGACGCTTGTGGTATGAGCCAGGCCACAAATGAATAGTATACTGCTCACATTTATTTTTTATTTTATAGCACAAATACATGAGAATAAAAAAAGTTTTAACACTTTCCTTCTTCCCATTCAAAACTTCAGGGAGACTCATCATTTGTGGTAATGACAAATTATATCATGACAGAAGGTCAGAAGATGGGAACATGTCCAGAGGTATGTGAAAAAAATCTTTTTGTATCTGTTTCTCACTCTTTCCTCCCCCCTGTGTGCTTCCTCCCTTTCCCCCATCCATATTCACTTCCTTAAATAGTAAAACAAAACGGAAATTGCATCTCATTCCAAGACTGTTTCTGTAACTGGGTAATTGCATGAGCAGTTGTATGTTGCAAGTCTTTTCAAACTTAATTTCCTCAAGATAACGAACATCAGTGTGTGTAGGATACAGACTGTAACTATAAAAACAAGACTTTTCTTTCACGTTATGACGTTTTTCTTTTTTTCTTCAGTGTCCTCATTTACACTTGTGTACACAGACTGACCCGAGTCTCTTGTTTATAACAGCTCACAGGCAGCTGTACCAAAGACGCAGACTGTGAAGGAGGGAGTTTCAAACGTACGGGACATGGTAAATCTCGACAGCCTGACTGTGTGTGACTTCAGTTGTCCTCACTGGGTCTGTCGTCTGTGGCAAAATTTCTAATGTTGCTTTGCTTTACCAGGGACAAAAGTCCTACTGAAACTCACTGAAGCCAGTGATTGTACTTGATGATGCACTGAGGGAGGCTGAGGATCAGATCATCACAGATTATGGAACAGTGTATTTGCAAAATGGGCTTAGCTCCTTGAGAACTGATATAGGATAAGCTTATTAAATAGAAACTAAACTATGCCACATCTGACTCATCAGTGCTAAGGTAAACATTTAGAGAAAATTCATGGATTGCGCATTCCCAGCACCGAGAAGAAAGGAAAAAAAATAACAAATTACAACAACCTAAGCCTTAGCAACCAAACATTTGATGCGTGTGTTTGTAATATGGTTTGTTTTTAACTAAACCCTGCAATGAAAACCCTGCCTTAAGCAAGCAGAGACACAAATGTATATATAAGCAGGCACAACAACTATTTGCATGTCAGCATAACCAGTAAAGACAGTGAAAACAAATAGCCCTTGTGATACAAGCTGGTTTAATAGGTCCAAACATATACAATATTGCTGTGTAGTTCTAACAACAGTTATATAAATGTAATGTCCTTCATCTGTCCCAGGGTTAAATTCTAAGTACTCTGTGTCCCACATCACCTTCAATAAGACCGAAGCTTTAGATCTGTCAGTTTCAGACCAGTCACATTCACCTTGGGGTGCCACTGCCCCTTTAGAGGCGGTATTCAGTCTCAACGCTTAAAGACAAGTAAACATGTGGGGCCGCCCCTGTAGCGGAAGAGGCTGGCAGGCTCTAGTGAAAGGTCAGAAACTGAAGCTTAGAGGCCAAATGCCTACTGGAAAACTGTCCGTGAACCCATCAAGCACATGATGAGAGAGACTGATAAGCAGCGTAGCTAATTACATACAGAGAAATCATATGTTAGGATTGGGATAAGATAAAGGAAACAGCTAGTTCAGCTTTTGCTTAGATTCACTTTTATGTCATGCTTGCTGCTTTTGATGCTAGTTTAAGATAATATACAAAACGGAGGCAGTAAGTGTTTGAAATTGTTTTTAATTTTCAAGCCCACATCCTCTGTATTTGTCCCACTGCTGCCTAAAGAAAGTGTTGTACCATTGCATAATGGTTCCTCTGGTCTCTAATGATGAACTCTGTTATGTTTCTATTTCAAGGACAAATGACTGGAGTCTGTGTGGATGCCACTAAGACCTGTGAGGTGCTGGCTTGGTGCCCAATAGAGAATGATCACACAATACCATAGTATGTGGACACCCTGCATATTCTGCAAGACATCCATAGATGACAAATGTCAACAAAACATGGTCACAACATTTGAACCTTTGTTCTCCTTTCCTTTCCAGCCCTCCTCACTTGATATCTGCAGAGAACTACACACTGTTCATCAAAAATTCTGTAACTTTCCCCTTATTTGGTGTCACAAGGTGATTGCTACCATTCATGTCACAATGCATGTTGATTAAAAGATGCCATCAATGCGAAAAACATTGTATCCTGCCGCAGGCTAACAACATAATCTACATCCAAACTTGAAAAGTGGTGTTATCTTTCAGTATTTGGCCGCATGAGTTTTTAATTTTGAAGCAGTGTAATGAAAGATTTCGTTAAAATGTATGATGGGAATTTTATTTGGGAAGTTTGACCGATTTCACAACCTCCAGAATATTTGGCTTCTGCTTTATTTTTATTTTTTAAATTAAATCTATCTTTCCTAGGAAACCTTTTTTAATTAACTAATAATTTTCAATTGGCTCTGCGATAGACTGGCCACCTGTCCAGGGTTTACCCTGCCTTTCACCCCATGAGAGGTGGGATAGGCTCCAGAGCCCCCCACAACCCTGAATTGGATAAGCGGAAGAAGATGAATGAATACATTTTAATACCTCTTTCAAGTTTTAAAGCTTTCCCTAATGGCAGGTTGTACTTGTGGTATTAGAAAAGCAAGTACACCAAGTGAAACACATTATCTTGAAACACAAAAGAGGTAAAAGCAAAATAAGACAAACACCTCCAGCCTTCTTTTTAAGTCATTAAAATTTCTGCTCCTGAATTCATAAAGTCAGATAACTAATTTAAGACAAAATACAAAAAAATAAATAAATATTGCAGGCCTTAGTGTGTTTTATAATGTCTAATTTTGTTTTCAGGAGTAACCTGGTGGAGGGTGTAAATGAGGAGTACATTAAGTCATGCCTTTTTCATCCAAAGGATGATCCACTGTGTCCTATCTTCAAACTGGGAGATATTGTTAAACTGTCTGGCTTCAGCTTTGAAACAATAGCTAAAGTGGTAAGTTTGCTGCATAGGCTGAAATTCTTGTATGTTCCCATTTATTGATGTTTTCCTTCTCTTGTTAGGTTGAAAACTATTTGCTTGTATCCTGACAGGGAGGAGCCAT
The DNA here is from genome assembly GCA_015106775.1 of Etroplus canarensis. Taxonomy (NCBI): domain Eukaryota; kingdom Metazoa; phylum Chordata; class Actinopteri; order Cichliformes; family Cichlidae; genus Etroplus; species Etroplus canarensis. The sequence goes on along the minus strand of VUQH01041353.1, from coordinate 279 downwards.
TGGTATTGTAGTTGAATGGACATGTAACTTTGATGTGGCTGTAAAGCACTGTAAGCCACAGTACAACTTTCACGGACTGTACGGAACAACTGACAAGACTGACAAAGAAGCATCAGTGGGCTACAACTTCAGGTATGTGAATATACTCCCCCTAAACAACACAGACTAATATGTCACACTGCTCTCTCTCTCTCTCTCTCTCTCTTCTCTTTCTCTCTCTCTCTCTCTCTCTCTCTCTCTCTCTCTCTCTCTCTCTCTCTCTCTTTTTTTCTCTCTCTC
>VUQH01041349.1:0-45952 GCA_015106775.1 Etroplus canarensis | reverse complement strand
CAACAGGTGGGACTGTCTAGTTGCAGGGAAACAAGCCCAGGGCTCCCACTGACTCTGCATTATGGTGAGTTGACATTATAGTGTAGAATTAGTGTAATTACCTAATACAGAAGGTACGTGATGACTCACTTCTGGTTCTGAATAATTTGCTGCGGGTATAACAAACCCCTAGCAACACATAAACAACTCTGATAGGTCCTTCTGACAGTCATATAAAAATCACTTTAAGGTCTGCTAAACGTATATTTGAATATAGTTTTTCATATAGTTATACTAAGTGTTTATCAATAAGTCAGCAGTTTAAATGTTGGTCAGGAGGGGAAATATGGTACATTGCAGCTGTACCTGCACGCATGTTTTGGGTCATGTGCAGAAGTGGACAGCATGTCACGTATTTTGTAAGAAGCCATGGCTTCAGATGGACCTGTTAAAGATGTAATGATGTGTTTTTATTGTGTTAACTACAGACATCACTGTAATTCAGTAAACATTTCAATCAGATGAACAACAGTAACTGTTGAGCAGGACGTGACCTCATCTGATCAATATAGCCTGGCCAACATTTACACACTTACACATTTACACAACTTACTACACAATAAACATTTGTGAATTTGAGCTGCCCTTGAACCAAATTATCTGGTACATTTAAATTTGATTATTACTGCCCAACATAAAAAGTTCATTACACACCAATATATCCAATATAGTCTGTTTCAGCTATAAAGAAACATTACAATTATTACTTTTTACTAACTGTAAACAAGTTACTGGGCCTTAAAAGGATATAGTTTAAACTTTAAGCGTCTGTAATTGACAATATATTATTATGGAAATGGAGGGAACTTCCTTAAAACACAAATAATCAAATTATTTATGGTGCAGCCATACTGAAAAGACGCTACTTACAGTTCCGAAATGTAAACAATGAATGCATGGAGTCGCAAAGTAAATACTTTATACGATACACAAAGGAGCCGCGTACCACCACACGTTTCACAGGGGTCCGGAAAGATCTGTCTGGGTTCTGACGCTTCACTACTTGAACCCAACCAGTCCTGCTCTGCGTTTGAGCCAGAAAACGATGGAAAGACACTTTGTCTGTAACTGTGGCTGTTGCAGCCAAACGCTGCACAGTAGTTCGACATTATACTGCGTAATGTATTGAAGTAGCGTTACTAAGTGTTGTTGTACCCACGTTAGCAACCAGACGGGACCAGAAGTACACACTGTGCAGGTCACGTACCTTCTCTTTATAAAGTGTAATTGTTGCATTCAGATTACACACTATGAACTGACAAAGGTTTTTGTTATACAGACCTCAGACAGAAATGACTTAGCGGGACCTTAAGAATGAACTAAATCCTCCACAACAATGTGAGAGACTAAATTCATACAGAAAGCCATTGCTTCAAGTTCATCCTGCCAAGCTATCGAATCATGGGGTGTACTTAGTTTTTCTCATGACTGCTTATAGTCCTGCTAAAACTTTTTTCACATGACTGTAGGTGAGGGTTGAAACGTAGATCGACCAGTGAATCGAAAATTCTCGCTTCACCACAAGAGACCAGTACGGTATCCCCATCGCTGCGGATGGTGTGCCAGTCCATCTGTCATTCTCCCGCTCCACCCACTTGTGAGCTACACCCCATGGTACTTGAAGGTACTTGAACTCCTCCCAAATTGGAGCAGGCAAACCACCCTTTTCCAGCTGGGAATCTGATGGTGTGATAGAGTCCTGTGAGAACTGTGTTTTCATATGACTGTGCACTGTAATACATGCTGCTGGATGTTACAAGGAAGAGCTCGCATGGTGGGATAGAGAATTTGGGGTATTAGGGTGTTCTAGGAAGTACGTCTTACTGAACATTAGCCTGCCGGACAAGCCTCAGTTGATTTTACAATCCAGTTCACTTGGGGAAAGATAGTTTTAAGAAAGATTAATGACCAGGTGGTCTAAGGTTGAGAAAAAGTTAAAAGATTAACGATCAGCATTCTTACAGAGATACAAAAACAGAACTAAACTGGACTTCTGACATACATTTTCAACAGCAGCTACTGTGGATCCAGACTAGTAGCAGGCCAGTCAAGCACACATATGAAGCCACACTGTTGAAGAGAATATGGTATGAAGAAGAGATGTCACCTTGATGAGCATATGTCTCTCTGAAACCACAAGATGTGCCTCAGAGTCAGTGGTGCTTTTACATGCATTAAGGCACCCATGACATGGTAAGACTTTTGTACCTTTTGCTGAAAACAATCTGGCTAGTCGTTTTCATCTTTGGCACAGAGAACACTACACCTATTTTTTCAAAAACAAGCTGAAATTTGGACTCATCTGAGTCTGTCTGAGGTGAGCTTGGGCTCCGAGAACTTGAGTTGAGTTGAGTTGAGTTGAGTTGAGTTGATGCAAGGCCTCCTCCTTGCGTAACACAGCTTCAATCTGCATTTCTGGATGCAGCGAGAGACTGTTAACTTACAGTGGTTTTCCAAAGCAATCCTGAGCCCAGGTAGCTATATTTGTCACAGTGGTTTCTGTACTTGATGTCTGAGAATTGTCTGAACCTTTTAACAATATTGTGAACTGTAGATTTCGAAAGACCTAAACTCTCTGCAAACTTGCATTGGGAAATGTTCCTTTAAAACAGGCTAACAATCCTCTCACGACTTTTGACACAAAGAGGTGAGCCACGACCCATCCTTGCTTGCCAAGACTGAGCCTTTGATAGATGTTGCTTTTATACCCAATCATGATACCTCCACCAATTATACTGTAGCCTGCTTACTTGTGGGAGTTTTCCAGACTGGTGTTACTTGAATATTCTGTGCACTTTATAATCTTATTTTACTCTGTTCTGACTTTTTAAGAGTGTCAAAACAGGGTTTGTGAGTTTAAGTGCTCCTATGAACCAAAATGTAGACATAATAACTAGCCCTGGCAAGTATTAAATAAAGCAAGCCGTGCGCATGGTAACAAGCAACCTCTAGGGCAAAGCATACATACACAAAGCTGAGCTTCTAAATCTAGCTGAAATTCAGCTTTTTTACATAAAGAGGGACCAAAATTGATCAATTTGAGGATGTCAGCTAAGGGATGCCTCCTTCAGCTCCATAAACGATGCCAGAGGCTGACTGTTGTCTGTGGTGGAGAGGCAATATCAGAACACCCATTGGAGTCACAGAGAGGACTCTTAAAGCAGGGGACAGCTTCCATAACGGCTGAGTGGATGAACGGATGGCTGGAGCAGTGGAGATGCAGTGCATGGAAGCGTTTCATCTCCAGTCTGTACTCCAAAGGTGTAAGTAAGTAATGGGTGCCAGCTGCCTTCTAACATCCCCATCATCACTATAGTCAACGCCTGCTCTCGAGATTGCACCACATACACACTTCTAACCTGCACACACACACACGAGTAAACTCAACCTAAAAGCACTTTCATGACACAGGGAGGCGAGAGTTAAAGGCAAGAGCCTGTGGGGTCAGATGCCAGCGGCTAAGGGGCCTGAAATCATGTCAGAATCCACTTATCCTATTCCAAACCCTCACATCACATACAGTATTTCAAACAGATGTGCAAGCAGCTCCTTTTCTTTTTTCTTTTTTTTTTTTATTACAGTTGACGCCTTTCAAAAATGGTATTCAGGAAACCCTCATTGATATATATACCCAGTGGCAAGGTGATAGTCCATGTCCCTTCTTAATTCAGTGCTCCCAGCCATCCAGGCTGGCTGAGTGCTACCAGTGGAGCAGTGATGGATGACGCAAGGCTCATTAGGATAAGACAACAAAATCAATAGAGCGAGCACAGAGGTGTCAGCCCCTCACACATGCCGGTAAAAAGCAGGCTGATAGTCTATTCGCCGGCAGTGAAGTGTATCTGGGTTTAGAGTTTGGGTGTGTGTGCACCTGAGCGTGTGTATTGCTGTGGACCGGGAGCAGTTACGGGGCGAGTGATTGATGTTGATGGATATGGATAATGGATAAACTCAAATATAAGAGCTCTCAATAGGGGGTTTGTGTGCCTGTGTTTGTGTGAGAGATAAAACGCAGGAAAGAGTCGCATTAAGGGAGATAAAAGGCAGGTTTGAAGTTGCGTCTTGCTGCACAAACAATACTTTTTTTTTTTGTTTTGTGTTAAACCATGATATTAAAAACTTGGTGAAGTCATTGTTCCTCTTCTGAATATAGATACGGTGCTATAAACAGCCCATTGTCTCGAATCTACATCAGCGCTTATCTGTGACAGAAACTGTCTTCTCCCCAGTCTGGAAACTTCCTTTATGCTCCAAGGTATATTACCATACCGCATACTGTAAAAAAAATCCACCAAAACACTTCATATTGCAGTTCACTTGTGCAGCTTTGCTTTTATATATTTAGTCTTTTATGTTTAATGCTTTGCTGTACATGCTGTACAAGTCTGTGTAAGACCAGTGAAAGTTTCTACTTAACTTGACACTAATTATATTTGATCGGTTGGGTCATTTCCAATTAATTTATCCTATTTAATTCTAATGTGACCCAGTCAGTTCAGCAGTTCAGGTGAGCATGCACACAACATATTTGATCTGTAGACAAATAAACCATTTAACATAAAAGATGTTTCCAATAATAAATTAACGTACGAATAAATTAATGTTTACTTGGGACCGTTACTTTGCTTACATAGACTGTATATAGAAGATGGACCTAGACACTGTATACTCTCCACCAAGAAGGTTATGTTTTTGTTCCAGTTTGTTTGTTTGTTAAGAATATTGCACAAAAAGTTACATATGCTTGGCACAACATTTTTTTTTTTTTTACAGGAGGTGGGGTTTGGCCCAACTTAGAAGTGATTAACTTTTGCAGTTGATCTGGAGTTGCATCAGCCAGTGGCTGTCAATTTTTTTTTTTTCTAAAACACAGCGGGCAAAGTGCCCAAGGAGTACAGTTTTAAGATTAAATGTTGGATTTAATCTCACTCAGCTCTAGCAGTGCAAGTATTAAAGTCAGGAAGAACCTTAAAACGTTAAATTTAGGCTAACGCAGCTCAGCTCCACAAACTTTTAAAGCCTTTACTTTCAAACGTAAGCTAATTTTGTCAGTAATTTTTAAACAATCGCTTTTGAATCAAATGAGTGCAGTGCAGTGGTTTACACATTTGTCTCACAAACTAAAGATGCCTGGTCCGAGTCCAGGTGGCGAAACAAGCCCCTCCCACAATGAGAGGGTTGATTGGGAAGGGTATGTGGTGTAGTCTGTGCCAAACGTGACTTTATCTGCTGTGGCCCCTTGTGGAAATATGAGAAGCAGCTAATTTGGAAGCAGAGGATTCTCCCCCTGCTGGTCATTAAGCAGAATGCAGGTTTAACTTTCACATTTCACAATGAAAGGCTATTTGTTTTTTATTTGTACATACTCCACGTCTACTTTTTCCTTTTTGTCCTTTTACTCATTCTAAATCATAAAGTTATGTTAGGGCATTTTTAATCATTTTCTGACAAAGAAATAAGACTTTAACTAACTATAAGACCAAACTACTTTTTTTTAGTGTTGACATTTTTTGCAGTGAGCTTGATATCTTTAGGAGGTGGTAATTTATGGTTGTGCCGGCTGCCATTGAGATGCGTTAGTGCTTATCTGTTGTTCTTGCACTCACAGGGCTGCACACTCACATGCAGATCTACACATACGCACACACCACACAGTCAGGGAGGTTGTGGGGTAAGATAGTTGTTGACAGTTTGCTGTTTGTGGTCTCGCATGAAGCAGATGTCTTCCTGTGTGAGACTCTGCAGTTTTCTGTTGAACCAGAGCTTTAATGTTTTCCCCGTCTGACTAAAAGTGCCTCTGCGGCAGACAGCACACTGCAGACGGTTACTGCTCCACTTCATTCCGAGGCAAACAGCGAGGGCTAATATCACCCTCTCTCTCTTGTACTGCCCTGTTCCTATCCAGATTATGGACTTGAATGACTTTCTCAGTAGTAATGGAATTCCCAAGTAAAGTTCATTCAATGGATCTCCACTCTGCTCCCCTAACGGTCCAGTAATTGAATTGAAATCAAACCTAATTGGATTGCTGTAGGAATGCCACTGAACACTGTGTCTTTTCCTGGGAATGGGTGGCACAGCGCAGAACACTGTGTGTGAGTCTCTGTGAATGGAGACGGAGATGGAGATGAGGCGACGCTGGGCAACGAATTAGATTAGCCTAATCATTTTCTCTGCGAGCTCTCGGATCTGGCGGTTTTGGTGCAGAAGACGGTCCTCGGTGCTGCCGGGAACATGCTGACAGTCAGCAAAAGCCAGACCTCACTCCACCCTGCCGTCACATCACACAAACAAATTACCTGAACATCCTGTATGACGGGCAATGTGTGCAGCAGCCTGCACGCGGCACATGGTATACGCTGCGCTGTGAAAACACAGCCTGCCTCTGATCTGCTGTACAACACGTCAGCTGTACTCTGATCTGCTGAACTGCGCTTTAATGTAATCTACGCCTTTGTACTTCACCCGTACTCTGTTGTGCTGTGCTCTAACCAGCTGTACTTTACAATATCCTGCTCTACTATATTAAGCTTTACTGTTTACTACGTACAACTCTCTCAACTCTGCACCTCACTACTGTATTCTTTTTGGCTCTTTCCCCTATACAGTACTTTTCTGTGTCCTACTTTTTCACACTAGTTAAAGTTATCCTTTATTGATCCAAATTCAGTCTCTGCATTTAACCCATCTTTAGCATGAGGAGCAGTGGGCAGCTGCATGCAGCGCCTGGGGACCAACTCCAGCTCTAAGCCAGTGGAATAGGGAGAATTAAACTATTCCCAGAGGGAAACCACACAAGCACAGGGAGTACATGCAAACTCCACACAGAGAGGCCCTGCCCTGCCCTGCCCTGACCTTCTTGCTGTGAGGCAACGTTGCTGCCCACACTGTGTTCTGTTCCGCTCCTCCCCACCTCTACTTATCTCTACTCATCCCTACACCACTCCAGTGTACTCCAATCTGCTCTGCTCCCCTATAAGATATGTTACTCCACTGTACTCTACTAATTTCACCCTCTGCTATACTTTAATGTACGCCAATTTACTCTCTGCTTTAATCCTCTTTAGTCTTTTCCACTAGTTTAGAAAGGGTTTAAGATATAATCTCAGCTTTTTGAGGCTCTTTATAATATAATCCCATTTCCAAAAATATTGGGTTGCTGCTTACAATATAAATAAAAACACAATGCAATGATTTGGCAATCTCATGAACCAATATTTTATTCACAAAAGAACATAGAAAACATATCAGATGTTGAAAGTGAGACATTTTACTGTTTACTGAAACTTACTAGCTCATGTTGAGTTTTATAGCAGCAACACATCTCAAAAAGGTAGGGAAAGAGCCGTGTTTACCACTGTGTAGCATCCCCTCTTCTTTTAACTGCAGTCTTTAATCATCTGGGAACTGGGAAGACCAGCTGCCGGACCTTTGGGAGAAGAATATTGTCACGTTCTTGTCTGATATAGAATTCCATTTGCTTAACAGTCCTGGGTCTTTGTCGTATTTTGGGTTTCAAGACCCACCAAATGTTTTCAGTTGGTGAAAGACCTGGACTACAAGCTGGCCAGTCCAGCATCCAGACTCTCCTGCTACGAAGCCATGTTGTTGTAATAGCTGCAGTATGTGGTTTAGCATTGTCTTACTGAAATATGCAAGACCTTCCTGAAAAAGATGTCATCTGGAGGGGAGCATATGTTGCTCTGGAACCTGTAAATACCATTCAGCATTGATGGTGCCTTTCCAAATATGCAAGTTGCCAGTACCACAGGCACTAATGCACCCCCATCAGAGATGCAGGCTTTTGAGCTGAATGCTCAAAATCACGGCTGCTGTGTCCTTCTTGGAGGACACAGCAGCCGTGATCTTTAAAACAAATCTCAGATTTCGATTCATCTTCCACTTTGCCTCAGTCCATTTTGAATGAGATGTGGCCCAGAAAAGACGGCAGCCTTTCAGGATCATGTTCACACAAGGCTTCTTCTTTGCTTGGTAGAGCTTTAACCTGCATTTGTGGATGACACAGCCAACTGTGTTCACAGACAGTGATTTCTGGCAGTGTCCCTGAGCCCATGCAGTAATTTCCATGACAGAATCATGTCTGTTTGCAATGCAGCGCCGCCTGAGGGCCTCAAGATCACCAGCATCCAATATTGTTTTTCAGCTGTGTACCTTGTGCACAGAGATGTCTCCAGATTCTCCAGATCTTTTGATGACATTATGTTCTGAAGATGATAGAATAATCAAAGTCTTAACAATTTTACATTGAGGAACATTATTCTGAAATTGCTTCACCGTTTCTGGATGCAGTTTCTCACAGATTGCTTAACCTCTGTCCATCTTTACTTCTGAGAGACTCGGCCTCTCTAAGGTGCTCTTTTTATACCCGATCACATTATCGGCCTGTTGCCAGTTAACTTGATTAGTTGCAACATGTTCCTCCATTTGTTTCTTTTCCAGCCTTTTGTTGCCCTTGTGTTGCTCCCATCAAATTCAAGATGAGCTAGTATTTTTCATGAAATAATAAAATATCTTACTTTAAACATTTGATATGCTTTTATGTTCTTTCATGAATAAAATATTGGTTTGGTCTGTGTAAGAGCAAGAGACTTCTCTGCCACATTAGGCTATCCAATAGAGTGTGTATGAAAGATAGACATGGCCATCTCCCTTTGACTTCTAGACTCAGTATTTCAAAGCCTTGATATTAGCATTTTCACTGTGGCCGTTGTTAGTATTTTTGAAGCCATAAGTGGCCATATTTGGAAGAGACAGCAAAGTGCTACTTATAAGCTAACTCTAGCAAGCATGGTTAGCAGCCACACATACATGCTAAGTAACAGACTGATAAAATAGTAGAATTTTACTTACTTAACTTCAGACTTTTTGGATTGGCTGTACCACACAGCAAGCCTTATCATTTGTGAGATAATTCCTTTTCTGCACATCTGTCAATAAAAATGGCTACACTCCCTTTAATCTGAACGGGTGACTTTTTTAAAATAATCACCCCATGTACAGTTGTTACAAAGAAATAAATTAGCAGTTGAGACAACAACTGTTTGTTGCACCAGGCTGTAAATGTTTTAACTTCATGGCTGAAGTTGGGCCTTTTACTATGTGACTCTATGAGCACTGACTTGCTTTTTGAAACTAGCTTCAAGTGGCTATTAGTGGAACTGCAGTTTCTGGTACTTCTGCACTGGCTTCATTGCTCAGCACCAAAGGTCACTGCTTGAGCAGTCTCCTTACTCCTTTTTTTTTTTATCATACCACAATAAAGCATATGAAACAGCAGAAGTAGCTATTGCCATCCCATGTTTTGAGACAACAGCTAAGCGACAGTCACATGTAGGTCTAGTTTGACCAAAAATGTTGTTTTTGCTTTTGTTCTACATTGATTCCATTTTAGCTGTTACAGACAGATTAAGTTTAAACACATTTCCACATACAGTACATACAGTAATGTTGGCTGGTGAAGTAATGGCACATTGGCATCCATCATGTCCAGTGTATACTGCACCCCATTGTGGCATAATGATGAAATGCAGCTATATTGCAATTCACAAGAGAATTTGTGATGTGTGCTTCTTTTACCTCATCAGTGTAAAAAGTGCCCATTATAAATCAAAATGCAGTATTTGTGATCAACGGGGACCTATTGTGCTCATTTACAACTCTAAATTTTCATTTTTAATCAGTCTCTTGGACTCCATGACTCACAGTTCAGGCTAATATTTATCTACCTGCTACTGGGCCTTTGTGCAGCTCATCTGCCATCTGAAACAAGTTGTTTTAGTTCCTCTGCATTTCATGCCACCCTCCCTTCATGACAGATTTTATATGATTGGCTAATGCTTGCAAACAGAAGGCTTGGATGGCAAGTGGGTGGAGCTTTTTGCTGGCAGCTGGTACCGTGTGCCAGCTGCTGTTGTGTCTGTTTACATTTGCATTTGCCTACCCAGAGCCAGAGCAAGTAGGAATGCAACCAATGCAGATGTGCTGTCATGCAGTCCTCCGAAAAACCCCCAACTATACAGATGACGGTGTGCATTGGTCGAATGCTGATTGGTTGAAAAGTAGGCTGGGACCGGAAGTAAGCAACAGCAGCGTTCCTAACACTATTTCACTCCATTGCTTTGTATTTTATAACTTCAGTCCTTAAGGACCAACAGCAGTAAACAAGAGTGGCCCACATGCTGGTTATTTGTGATACTGCCCCCTGGTGACAGTAAATGGCTACAACATGTAGATGACGGTCTGCAAAGGCAAAGCATAGGCTCACCGATGGACCAACACAGTACTGTAAATTAGCTGTTCAATGACCATATCAGGGATATTTGATCACACTGACATTATACAGACTCAAAAGAAGAAAACATGTCTGAAAGCCTGATCTTCTGGTTTACAGGGATTATTTGCACATAAATAGACCAGATTAATATCATTCTGGTTTTTTTTTTCAAAGTTTCTTTCTTTAATTTTATATAATATAATCCACAGACTGTTAGTATTTGTTTTTCTTTTCATTTCAATTGACTGAGCTGCTTTTACACCTAGTTTTAGGTTTTAGTTTTGTTTTAGTCAAAAAATAAATAAATAAGCACGGCTTTTATTGAAGCTCAGCTCCCACTGACTCCCACGACTCGAACCCAGATTCTAGTCTTCTGTATTTTAATCCCTCTGCAGTCTCCCTGCTTGACTTCTCTTTACTGAGCTCTACTCCCCTCCATTACTCCTTTTTAGTCTCCTTTCCTGTGCTTTCCGCCACTGAGTTCCATTTGACTTCACTTTACACTGCTCTGCTTTTTCTCCATTTAATAATTCTCTCGTCTACACGATCTATTGAGCTTTAATATCCTTCACAGAGTTCTTTTGTTTATTTGGCCTTGCTTGTTTTCCTTGTTCAGCTCAGTTTCCTTTAATTTGTGGTCTGGCTTTTGGTTTTGATCACAGCCATAATGAAAGACAAAGACTTGATGCACTGATGCCATTATAACCAGAGTCTCCTATGATGCCACATTTGTTATGACTGGGACTTTGGGGTGGTGCTCTAATATGCATCCGGGGAATTGTAATTACAAGAAAATGCATGTTTTTGCCTCTCATTCTACCTTATGTAACAAGGATTTTAAGATAGTAGATATTAAATATTCATCTTGAAGTGTATCTTAGATCTCGTAGAAGAGTTACTTTATTGCTCATTCACGTTAAGTCATCTTGTCTTTTGTTTTTTCTACAGGAAGGTCAGAGAGTCACTTGCTCCCTCCTTTCATTACTTAATGCTCTGACACAGTTTCCTGAGCACAAAGTAGGCCTCTAATGCAAATGTCTGCATGACAGTGAATTTCTGATCAAATCCCCTTCACATTTTCTGTCCCACTACATTATTTTGTCGGAATATAAAGTTCAGGTAGGCCTCTAGTCTCATTATTTAGAATGAGTCCCGTCCAATTTTAATCAGCGTCCAACTGAGGGAGTTTGGGACATCCCAAGGGTCTGTGTTGTACATGAAGTCTTGATTTTGCCCAAGGTTGTTCTCTAGATATGAGTAGCACCAACTTTTACCCCCCCCATATCTATTTTTTTTTCTGTTTCTCATTAGAACTCGTTTCGGACCTCATTTTAGCTGTAGGGCCCAACAGGGCTCCAATTAGATGGACGGCAGAATTAATGAAGTCTGTCTCTCTCTCTCTCCCTATGTCTCTCACTCTTTCTCTCTCTCTCCTCCCCCTCCTCCTCCTCCTCCCCTTCCCTTGCTCTATTTATCCCAGCGCTCAGGGGGACACTCGGTCTGGATTCAGTCAGCGTGGCGGCGTTTCTTCTCTTACAAAATTAAATATGTGTAATTGATGGTTTCATAAACAGAGCTAACCTTGCCAGCAGCGATCGGGAGCCGCTGCCACTGCTGAGGAGGTTCGTGTGAATATGCATTGTGTCAGAGAGGAGCCCACAACTACATCCACAGGTCCTTGGGTTCTTCACTCACCACGAGGGAGGAAAAAGGCAAGCGAGATGCACGCAGCAAGATATCGACTGCAACAGATTCTCGCCTTCGCAGGTGTAACATATGACATAATGTCTCCTGCAGACAGACTCAGCTGAAAGCAGACAGCATTGTTCTTGGGTAAACTCTCACTTTACAGGATGTTCTCCCTTTCTTTCGAAATCTTTCTCTGCTTTCTTTATCTTGCCTTTTACCACCATGAAACTGGAGGGATGAAAGGAGTCTGATCTGTACAGACAGGGAGATAAAGGCTGCTCAACATAAATGTCTGGTACAGTGAAATACAGTGAAAGAATGCTTTTACAGCGGCCTTGTGAGAACACAAACAATGTGACAATAAGAACGAGAAGAATGTGTCACCTAAGTACACGTTAAAGGACACTTCCAGCATCGGCTTTTAGTTTGAACAGTGAACACAACTTTTCTTTTCTTTTTTTTAATGCTTCTGCATCTGTACTTTCATGAAAGGAAATACTTACACCATGTCTTATAACACTGAAGCAGTTTCACACCCATCATATATATACCCGAGCTTCTCACAAGCGCATGAATCAACCGCAATACCTGGAGATTCCTGTTGTGCAGTTATTTATGTGACCTCAGCAAACCTGAGCTGTGATATTGTTTGAGTTTTGTGGCCATTTGGGGGCAGTATAACAGAGTTTAAACACATTTCTGCTAATAGGCTAGAGGGAAGTGCTTTCGATTTCAAGATACCCATACGGGAGGTAGAACACAGCTTAGCATTCTTTTTCTTTCAGGTTTCCCACATTTGAAATGGATTGCTGTATAAATATATTTTAATGCAAAAGTGGTTAAATTGACAGATATTGTAGAACACCTCGTTACCTAAAAGTTAGAAATAATGCCAAGCTGAATGGAAGATGCTACACCTGAACTCCTGTAATTTTATAATGGAAGCTCTGATTCTTCCCAAATTGTGTGTGAATGTGGACAGAGGGTTTCTCTACAGGTCTGAAAATAAACAGAATCTGAATATCATGATACATAGAAGAAAATACAGCATAACAGATGCAGAAGTCCAACAGGCAGAATCGTATATGAGAATATGTGATGAATGGATTTATATATGTTTTGGACAGTTTTTCCTAGGATTGTCTCAGAAACACCAATCAGGGTTTGCTAAAAAAAAAGTCCAACTGTGCTGATTCCAGCAGAGTATGAATTCACTATATGGACAAAAGAATTTAGTGACCTACACATTACAGCTAAGGAGCTTTTATGATATGCCATTCTAAATCCTTAGACATTAATGAGGAGTTGGTGCCCCTCTTTAGAGCTCTAACAGCTTCCAGTGTTCTGGGAAGGCTTTCTGTAAAATTTTGGAGTGTTTCTGTGGGAATTTTTGCCCATTCATAAAGAAGAGCATTTATGAGATCAGACACTAATGCTGGATGAGAGGGTCTAGCTAACAATCTCTGTTCCAGTTCATCCCAAAGGTGTTGGGTGGGGTTGAGGTCAGGGCTCTGTGCAGGCCAGTCCAGTTTGACCACACCAGACTCATCCATTCATGCCCTTATGGACTTTGCTTTGCGCACCAGAACTGTTCCCCCAAAGTTGGAAGTGTAGAATTGTGCAAAATATCTTGGTAAACCGAAGCATTAAGGTTTCCCTTCACTTAAACTAAGGGGCCCAGGACAGCACCAGAAGAACAATCCCACAGCATCATCCCTCCTCCAACAAACTTTACAGTTGGAACAGTTAAGTCAGGCAGGCGACGTTCACCTGGCATTTGTTAAAACCAGATTTATTCGTCAGACTGTCAGAATGAGAAGCAGAAGCATGAGCCATCACTCCACAGCCCCACATTTTCACTGCTCCAGAGTCTAGTAGCAGCGTGCTTTCCACCACTCCGGCCAAACTCTTGGCATTGTGCTTAGTGATGTAAGGCTTGCTTGCAGCTGCTCATGGAAATCCATGCCACGACGCTTCCAGCACACAGTTTTGTGTGTGCCAATATTAATGCCAGCGGAGATTTGAAATTCTGCAGTTACTGAGTCAGCACAGATTTAGCAAATTTTACAAACCATGCACCTCAGCACTCTGCCACCCCACTCTGTAACTTTACACAGTCTGCCACTTTGTGACTGAGTTGCTGTGATTCTTAAACGCTTCCACTTTGCAATAAAACCAATTGCAGTTGACTGGAATATCTAGGAGGGAAGAAGTTTCACCAACTGAGTTGCTGAACTCTGTGAGAACTTTGGAATAACCCATTCTTTCACAAATGTTTATAAAGACAGACTGCATGGCTAGGGGGTGCTTGATTTTATACATGTGCAGCAACACACTTGAGTTGATCAGTTAAGAGGTGTGGCCCAATACTTTTGTCAATATAGTATACCTCAGACTAATCCAGTTACATTTGATCAAGTCATAAAGGGACTTTGAAATTCTCCTCATCTGTTTGAGGCTGACATAATGGGTTTATTTTTCTTATATATCCCTTAGCATTGTTAGTGCAGGCAGGAATTCAAAAACTTCACATACAAAGATCTCACCTCCAAGGGCAACGCCATCTCACCCTATATGACCACAATATAATGAATGCATAAAAAGGCTCAGGCACTTTTTTCCTGCAGTCCTACTATCAATAACGCAGACATATCCATTTGTGCGAGAGAGTCTAGTCCGGGGCAAACACTCCCTCTAGCATTTAAACAAACCTCCACCGGGACTCATTCTCCCAGACTCCCCTGGGGCAGGGACACACCAGTGCCAGACCATACTGTGCTGCTGGGATCCGTCTCCTTCACACCCGCAGTGCTTAAAGCAGCAGAGAGGGAGGGTGACACACAAAGGCAGAGGGAAAAGAGAGAGAAAACACACATCAGGGAGCACGCTCACTTCTGCAGCCACTGTTGTGTTTGCCTCAAACTGCTCGGTTGGGGTTGAGATATTCAAATTAATGAAGGAGAGTGAGGAAAGTGAAAGATGAAAAATGTGCTTGGAGAAACTCTGACTTTGAGTAATGCTGGTAATTGGAGGGAAACATATAGAAATGCAGTAGGCATGTATTAGCAAATGAATGTGGAGGGGGGGGAGAAAAGAAAACCTTTTTGCGTGTGTGTCTCATTACTTACTGCATCTTTCTGGTCAGGACAAAGAAAGTTGCAGTGCAGACACAAAATCGTCCCCACAATCCAATGCTTTGGAACAGGGAAAGGAGCCAGCTGGTTATAGCTTACCGGTGTATTGTCAATTTATCAAGTGTGTTAAAGCTGCACTACAGCTGATATCTTCTGTTAGGGTGTTACGATCCTATAGCCTCATCTGATTTATCTGCTGTCTGGCTGCAGCACTCTCCTGTGTGTTTAGGTGCTAATTAGAGTACAACACACACCATCTCTCAGTCACTCACACACACACACTCGCACACAGACTGGTGATCTCGGTGATATAGACAGTATTTCGAGAGCTAGAAGAAAAGAGAGAAGAGTAGGTGTCGCACCCAAAGAGAGCCTTAAATTACTGGTGACATCTCACGCAAGGCTCGCCCCCACCCACCCACGCACACAAACATACCCGCACCATATGTACTGTACAAATACTGTACAAAAACAAGCTTGACTCTTCACTCCACTGTGTGCTTTTGATCCCCTGTCTGGCTTTTCATTTTTCATTAAAAAATTTAAAGCCCCCCCACCACCACCACCACCACCACCACCAAAACCCCATCCTCTCCACTTTTTCACTTTTTTAGCTGACCTCCCCAACCCCTACTTCTCTCCCAGTGCTCCTCCACACCCCTACTCTCTGATCGCCACAGTTCAGTATGTCCAGTAATCCTGAATGCCTTGGAGGGAGAGCTGCACCGAATCACTCCATAAATGTATGAGTGTCCAAAATGAAGAGGAGCTGAGAAATGTGTGGGCAGCGGGCTGGGAAGCATGTCCGAGCTTACTAACAGGATGGGGGGTGGGTGGGGAGGCAGTCGAGGTGGGGTAGAGCTCCAAGTGGTTGAGTGGGTGGTTGTGGGGTGCACAGGGAAAAGGAAGACACGGAGATGTTCAGCAGGTTTTTTTTTTTGGTTTTTTGCGCTATTTATTTTGAGAGTGTGATTTTGGCCTTCCTTTGTATTTTTTCTATTCTGTTCAGTTTTATCCAGGCTTAGCAGCATATTGTCTTTCTGCTGAGCATTACAGACTGCACAGCAGTTGGGATTAAGTGCCCTCTTCGTACTTAAAGTCCCCTATTCCACTCAAAACAAAACAAAAAAAAAAGAGAGGTATTTTACACATTTATTTGTAATTCTTTGGATGTTTGACCTTCACTGTACTGGAATGAATGATGTGCAGAGTCTGACACTAGAAGGCTGCTTTCACATTCATCCGCCGAGGAGGGAAAGTTTTCTCTGCGCTCACCTTAAAATCTGACTTGAATGCATAAGCAGAAGGTTGTAACATCACAAATCGTATTTAAGCCAAAAAAAACGGTCCTGTACTTGCGTTAGTTTGATGTGGAAACTTAAAAAGGTCCAGAACACTTAGAATTGCTTTTTTTTTTGGTCAAGTATTGGACATTTTGTGCCCAGCCATATTTTTCCACATTAAATTAGCATCTCCATGGATATAGGATTTCCCCTTGAGGGGTGGATGTTCAACAAGCTTGTGCAAAAAATCAGAATATTTGAACGGGAATAAATGTAGAAAACACTGGGTATGGTTTTCTGGCTCGTGTGCAGCCCTGTGTCCTAATACAGAAATGTTATACTGCATGACATGCATGGTTCAGGCCCACCCCTGTGCCCCACCTCTGGACACACCCCTGCATATATATATAGCCAGTGGGTGGCCTCCACCGGCAGCTAGTAAGTATTTATCACCTCATTCAAATGTGGTTGTTCCACCCTGCTAAGCGAAGGCAATGGTTTGTATCTTCACACTGTAAAACAGCAACAATCAGTCATCAAAGAGCAAGGATTCCATGGCTGGATGGGAGGTGGAGGCATACATCATCTGACACTCAATCATGACGCATGAGTTCAAACTTGTCTTTTGGACACTCAGTGCAAATTGCTTTTTACTTTTATCTTTGAACTGGTTAGGTGTAGGGACCAAAGGTGTCTCCTTGGTCAAGCTGGGCAAAAGAATAAGTTGTATGAAATAGGAAGTTTCTGTGAACAGCTAAGTATATCCCATAATTCAGTTGTAGCTCCTCCTTTAGTAGCAATAACTTAAAGTAATCATTTACTACATGACTGTATCAGTCTCTCGTATCATTGTAGAGGAATTTTGGCCCACTCTTTTTTAACAACATTGCTTCAGCTCCTTGAGGTTTGCAGGCATTTGTTTATGCACAGCTCTCTTAAGGTCCTCCTACAGCATTTTAATCAGGTTGAGGTCTGGACTTTGACTGGGCCATTGCAACACCTTGATTTTTTTCTTTTTCAGCCGTTCTGTTCATTCTGATCACTGTCTTGTTGCATGGCCAGATTTCTGCGGAGCTTTAGCTGTTGGACAGACGGTCTCATTTTTGACTTTGGTTACCAGAGAAGTTCATGGGCGATACAATGACTGGAAGGTACCCAGTCCAATGGCTGCAAAACGAGCCCAAAACGTCCACCACAATGCTGCTGGTATGAGGTGTTTGTCTTGATATACTGTGTTTGTTTGGTTTTTTTTTGCCAAACGTGTTTTATGGCCAGACATTTCCACTTTGGTCTCATCTGTCCCAAGGACTATGCTCCAGGAGTCTTTTGGTTTGTTCAGATGCAACTTTGCAAACCTAAACTGTGCAGCCATGTTCTTTCTGGAGAAAGTATGTATTTCGTATTTTATATTTTCCATTTTGTAGTGTTCTTGTATATATTGACATTTTCTTTTATATACATCTTTGTATTTTTGTGCCTGCTGCTATCACAGGGAGCTGCTAAACACATTTTCATTGTACTCTGTGACAACAACAATAAATCTATTCTATCCTATTCTATTATAAAGAAGATGTGCATTGGCAACCCTTCCAAACAAGCCATACTTTTTCAGTCTTTTTCTAATTGTACTGTCATGAACTTTAACTTTTAACATGGTAACTGAGGCCTGTAGAATCTGAGATGCAGCTCTTGGGTTTTTTGCCATTTCTCTGAGCACTGCAAACTCAGGGTGAAGTTGCTGGGATTTCCACTCCTTAGAAGATTGTGGCATTGTGTTAATAAAGACCTGAATGCTCCAGACCAACGTTCCCTCTAGGCTGCGCGCTTGCGCTGTTGCGCGCTGCTCCCACGTCCTCCGCGCACAACAAATCTATGCATCGCACATGTGCACGGGAAATCTATACAACGCTCATGCAAGCTCGCAGCTTAGAGGGAACGTTGCTCCAGACTACCAAAGTACCAAAAAGTCTGCTTTTATAGAGTTAAGATAGCAACATCTAGCTGCTACCTACCCTATGGATGCAGTAAGAGTGTGCTACATAGAGCCCTATTAACACATTCTTTTTCACATGGCTGTCTTCAGCTGGGTTTATATAGGAAGAAATCTTCTTTCACAAAGTCAAAGTCTGTGTTACAAAGCTAAATTTAATTTAAAAAGATTAATCAGAAAATTTTACATGTACTTCTTCACACAGACACTGGAGGTTATAAGGTAATATGAGGTTGTACGCACAAACAAGGCAGATCCAACATTGCAGTACGATAGAAACCCTTTGACAAGGGAACAGTAACAAAGTAGTAAATATTAACATCAAGGTAATATAAAGTAATAGGAGCTCTTGTCTGGTTATCAGTGATTACCTTAGATGATAACTGACCTTCTGAGCTGGCTAGTAGGTAGAGGAGGGCACCTACTGGTCGTATGTATGAGCCTGGGCACTGGTTTTGTTTGGCAGTAGGGGAAAACATTAAGCAGGAGGTCTGGGAGTCATTTCCCAGGAAACTTTGAGGATCAAATGGTTAATTGCCTTAATTTCTGGTAATGTTCCTTTCCTTCATCAGTTTGTGATGAAAACATCTTTATTTATATAAAGAAAAACACAAAAATGAGCCACCAGGTGACCTGTGGTTTCCCTGTTTTTTCTTTTGTGTTTTTATCGCGGGGGACAAATGCAGGCGTCCCTTGCATCGCCCCTCAAACCTAAAGGTATGTGCGCGGCCATTCAGTGGGCCAGTAACATCCAAACAAAGTGAAGTTTTCTCACTACGTTTTACTTTGTTGTGTGCAGTTCAAAACAATCAGTGTTGGACAGTTTAGAAAAAAAAAATGGTTTGCTTGCCTCAACATTGGAAGACTCCAGAATTCATTCATTGCCTTGTCTAATGAAAATATACAGAGCTGAGTATGAATGTTATTTCCAGTGAATGCTGATAACTGTTGAGGAAGTACACTACTTATTTATTTTCTCCCAGCAAGCAACTATTTTCCCAGCTGGTTCATTGATCTGACCCGACACCCTTTCAGACACAACCCTGCTGAATCAGTTTGATGCTCCCACTTCCCCGATCCTGTGATGACTCCTAAGAAGAGTGTTTGTGGGCCACAGATGAAGTAATTTAAACAGGTTCAGTTATTCATATTGAACTGGATAGAATCAATACGTATTAATAATGATAGTGCAAGTGGGAAATCATATGAGCCCGTGTAGAAATCCATATGTGTTAGATGCAGGAGTCAGTAGAGTGCACACAGCTTGTGGTTGAGAAGAAGAGACATTAAGTTCTGCTTTAATGCCAAAGTCTTGAATCTATTGAGGGTCAAGGTCAAGGTAAGCCAGTGCGCTCATTCCTCCCTAGGCACCTTTCTCGCTACTTCCACACCTCTTCCTGTCCTCTACTTGTCCTCTTTTTACATTTCTCAGCCCGTTTGGAATGATGCACATTTGTTCCTCCTGTCACATCTTTGCCACTCTTCCCTCGTCTATTCTCTCTGTTGTGTGTCCCCAGCTCGGCCCCCTAAACCGCCCTCCCTCTTCTTCTCACTCTCGGGATGACTTTAAATGACTTAAGGGAAAGTTATTTGGAGTTCAGGTAGAGTTCAGACGCAGACCCGGTAGCCTCTCTCTATTCTCCCTGTCTAAGCCGACACGTGAAAGTCTCCCTTGGCTTCCTCTTGACATGGGATCAGCCTCGAAGCTCAAAGCCCCCAGAATGGCAATCGTAATTCAGTCCCCTGTGGCTCGGACTTTGTGTTTGATCAAATAGGCTGCTGTGTCTGTGTTTGACACTGGCTCACTTGTGTTTAATGGAATTTTCTTTTGCTTTTTAGCATGGACAGATTATGAGAAAATGGGCCCTTGAGCAATATGTAAACGACTCCCTGCCACCTACAAAGAGACAAGACACCCAGTCTGAAATAGATTTTTGTCACCAATCATTTTCCATGTTCTTGTTGTTCCAATATGTTATAACTCGACTCGATTGTTTAACTCATGGTCATTTTGTGTCATCTTAGGGCTCTCATTTTATGCATTTGTGTAGATTCTTTCAGCTAATATTTTGTTCTGTTTTCTCTGTGTTAAATTTCTTTGCAGTTGCTTTGATTTTTGTTTTTTTGAGTGTTTCTTTGTAGTCATGCTTTATGTAGTTATTCTGTCTTTTTCTTTGTTTCACATCTTGCAGTTGTTTGCATCGCCTTATTATTTTGCATCCGTAGTAATATTCAATCCTCTTTAGTCCTTTTGCATCTCATTGTTGTCATTTTCCGTCTACATGTTGTCACCTTGTGTTCTTTTTTTCTTTGCTTTTGTATCACTTTGCATTCATCTCCTCTCATTGTGTAGTTGTTTTGTGGCCCTCAGCAGTTAATTTGGCAACTTACTTTTATTCATTTTATGCTTCTTTTTCTTTATGCAGTTTTTATTTGATCTCCTTTTTCTAGTCATTTTCTGTCCCTTTGTTTTTGTTTATTTCAGTTGTTTTGCAACTCTTTGTGCCCTTCAAGGCCAGAAGTATTTGGCAACCTACACATTACACCTACAGAAGCGTTTTTGACATCCTACTATAAATCCACAGACAGCAATATGGAGTTGGTCCTTCCTTTGCAGCTTTAACAGTCTCATTCTTCTGGGAAGGCTTTCTACAAGATTTTGGAATGTCTGTGGGAGGTTTTGTCCTTTCATCCAGAAGAGCACTGATGTTGGACGAGAGGACATGGCTCATGAGCTCATTTCTAGTTCATCCCAAAAGTGTTTTGACGGGGTTGAGGTCAGGGCACTGTGCAAGTCCATCACATTCTTTCTCACCGAACTCATCCAGCCATGCTTTAAAGGTCTTGCTTTGTAAACTGGGGCACAGTCATACTGGAAGTGAAAAGGGTCTTCCCCAGACAGTTCCCACTAAGCTGGAGGCATAGAGTTCTCTAAAATGTCCAACCACCAAACTTTACAGCTGGCAAAATGCAGATAAGCAGAGAACACTCTCCTGGCATTCCAACTGTTTAGCACATTGTATATCTGGTATATATGTACATATATTTATATTTATTTTCCATATTCATATTTATGGAAGTGTCTGCAACATAAGTAATTTCCCCCTGGGGACTAATAAAGTATTCTGATTCTGATTCTGATTCATTCACCAAACCCAGACTCATGCGTCAGACTGCCAAAAGTGTGATTTTTTCACTCCACAGAAGACATTTCCACTGTCCAGAGTCCATGGCCACATGCATTACACTGCTCCATCCTATGCTCGGCACTGTACCTGGTGATGTAAGGCTTGCACTCGGCCATGGAAACCCATCTCATGAAGCTCCCAGCACACAGTTTTCGTGCTGATCTTAATGCCAGAGGAGGTTTGGAAGGTTTAGAACTCCGCAGTTATTGAGTCAGCAGAGCGTTGATGACTTTTATGAACTATGTGCCTCAGCACTCCATGACCTCACTCTGTAACTTTACCTGGTCTGCCACTTTGAGGCTGAGTTGCTAGATATTCTACAAGAAGGGAAGAAATTTCACCAACTGAGTTATTAAAACAGTGGAATCGTATTACAGCATCACTCTCAGTGAGCTCTTTAGAACAACCCATTCTTTCACAAATGTTTGTAAAGGCAGACTGAACGCCTTGGTGCTTCATTTTTATCCACCTGTGGCAACAGGACTGACTGAAACACCTGAATTTAGTGATTTACTAGTTCACTGATTGTTTTTTTGTATCTTTGTAGTAATTTTTTCTTGATTTATTTAATTTTAGTCTCCCTTTAGTCATTTTATGTCTTTTTGTTTTTGTTCATCATCTTCTTGCAGTGGTTTTGCATGTTATTAACACTGTTTTATGCTTGTTTCTAGTAATTTTGCAACTCTTCTTGGTTGTTTTCGATCTCTTTTCAGTCATTTTTTTTCTTCATGTAGTGTATTTTTATCTCACTTTGGCCATTTCGCATCTTTTGTTTCTTTTCGGAACCTCCTTGCTGTGGTTTTACATTCATTCAGAGTAATTTTGTGTCTCCCTTTGGTCATTTTTTTTTTCTCTTTGAGGTTGTGTCTGTTTATAGTGATTTTGCACTCTTTGTAATGAGTTTTTCAGTATTTTTCACCAACATTCAGCAAGTGAATCGTGACTTTCAGGTGCTGCTGTTGGGTGAAATTTTTCAGTTGACCTTTAAAAGCAGACTTATTTAGTTCACACTGGACATAATGAGAGGCTGACCAGCTCAGTACACTGAAATTATACTCAGTACGCTCTACACTCTGTCTCTGTAGTGTAGTGGTTTACACATTTGCAAGTGAAACATCCCTGGTTTGATTCCAGGTGGGGGACACAAGCCCCTCTTACCATGGAAGGTTGCGTCAGGAAGGGCATCTGACGTAAAACCTCTACGAAATCACCAGTGTGGATGAACCCACTGTGGTGACTCCTTGGCGAAAATACAAGAGAATAGCTGAAGGTATAATTTCCACTCTACACTCTACAGCCCGTCATGGCAAGGCAACAAAACAGCCTGACACAGGTTCTGTTTGTCAAAACGAATTCTGTTTATCTTCACCACTTTGACAGAATTTTCCAATCCTATAGATAAAGTCAGTTGTGAAATCCCTAATTTTGCTCCTCAGCACTGTAGCTTTACAGTCAGTGTTCCCTGTAGCGTAGTAGTTTACACATTTGCCTTACAAGCAAAAGGTCCCTGGTTTGATTCCAGGTGGGGGCATAAGGCCCTCTCACCATAAAGGGGTTGTGTCAGGAAGGGCATCTGGTATAAGGTCTCTACCAAATTATCAGTGTGGAATAATCTGCTATGGTGACCCCTTGGGGAAAGTATAAGGACTGTAACTTTCCAATCAAAACTATTAGCGCTCATATAAAACAGCAGCCCTGCCACATGAACCCCTCGACCTGTTCTCTGTAAGCTGGTTCAGTGGTTCATCCAGGCTTTCTAGGCAAGGAGTGAATATGGAATTCACAGAAGAGTTTAATAATGAACTAATGAAACTTTATTAGAGCAAAGTGCTGACAGTAAGGCCTAATATACGGTACATATGCATAACATGATCTGTTGCTCAGTCGAACAACATGACAATGGAAGAAGTCATGTGTGTAATTGAAGATCCAGCATTTAAACTTGATATGGAGAGCCTCGGTGGCATCTTGCCTCCTTAGCAAAGCTCACCCTTGCCTCCTAGTGGTGAATGAGGCAGTTGCACCTATTGAAGCGGGCTGCACTTGTGGATGAGACTTGTGTGTTTGCATGTGTCTGAGCGGGTGTGTCGCTGCCAGGGGCCTGTCCGTCTAGTCCACAGGCATCCTGTAATCTGCCTGACATGCGCAAGGCCCCCAGTGACTCTCTGTTATTAGGCCCATTAGACAGCTTGGGATGAAGCTGAATTTTCATTAGCGCAAGTGAATGTGTGCGCAGGCATGTACACGTACATGCGCGTGTGTGATGAGTGTGTAATCTGTCTGACACCAGCGAGAGACACTCGAGGGATGAAGGATAATAACTCGGCATTCGCAGGATTCAGAGAGCAACCTGGAGTGACTGGAGGGCTGCAGTATTGATGCATTTTGCAATTGCTTGTTGGTAAATTACTGTGGATAGGTAATATGTGGCAGGCACATCTAAGTGCATCAGCATGATCTTTGAGGCGGGGGCAGTGGTGTAATGGTTAAGGTGCCGGACTCATGATTGAGAGGTCGTGAGTCGAATCCCAGTAAGACCCCCACCGTGCCAGGGTCTCAACTGCAAGTGTGCCTCTGTCCCCCCAGCAGTAAAAAATGGGTACCAGTAAAATACTGGGAAGGTAACCTCCTGGATGGACTGGTGTCCCATCCAGGAGGAGTCTAACTCCCAAGTTGCTTCACGCTACTGAAACCGGGGATAAGCTCCAGCCCGATGAGCCTTGCAGGCTCAGGTGTAAAAGCCCAGTGGACTTTACCTTTTTATCTTGGAGGTTTCCAAACCTGCCGCTCCGATCGCAAAGCTGCAACCTAACTTTATTTGCCGCATTTCCTATTCAAGTCAGGCCTCTAATTCCACAACATTCTCTTCTCTCTGAGCCATATCGTCCCATTCCATACTCATTTGTTGCCCCTCTATCATATCACAGTGCATTTCCCAACCAATAAACGGAGGCACTCTTCTGTAGAAATGTATTTATCTTTCACATAAACTCCGTTCTGGCTCCACTGGTCTCTCTCCAGTAGCTCTCTCTGGCACTTAATTTCTATTAATGGTTCTGCAACTGGCACTCGAAACCAATCCACTGTTAGTCAGGCCGAGCAGGGAGCGCACATGAGGAAATATGCAAAGGCAATTATCCTCAGTAATGTGCATAGCTGCGACCGCTAATGCATCTGCGCTCATTGTGTGTTGTAGGAAACACTGTGAATTGGTTGCTGCCTGCATGCATACATTAACTGTGATGCAGAGGCTGACGTGGAGGGCGAAATGTGTGTAGCTACATAAGTGTGATATTAGTCATGTTGCATTGTTGTTACCGGTGTAATAACTTTCTGGACAAACAAACAGAAGGCTTCGCTGCACACTTATACAGAAGCACCCGCCCCACACACACACACACACACACACACACACACACCTGGTCTCTATCAGAGCAGCACAGCAGCACACCGGCTCATGATAATAATCATCATCAGCGTTGTAAAGCTGAGTAGCCTGTAAAAGCTCGTCTTTCCTTTCTTTTTTTTTTCTTTGATAGCAGCAGTGTTTCTCTTGCCGTACCATTGTTCCTGGAGAGTCCTTCGATATCTGTTCAGCTGTCTGCTGGTTATAGATTTAACACAGCTCTCTGGGACAGTGACAGGAGGCCAATAACAGGCTCCTGGGCTTGTAAAGCCTCCATCTGCAGAGGAAACACTGAGCAAATAAACCCCGAGGAGCGGACACACATACACAACCCTATTAGAGCTGCTGTAATTACACTGTGGAGTGTGTTCGCGCACGCTGAGGTGTGTTAAAGTTTTATAGTGTGAGGTCAGTGATGAGGTGGGCAAGGATATGATGGGATGAGGCCTAATAGGGTGTTTTATAGATACCACATGTGTGATTTTGTCTCATAGGTGTGACGGCTGTCTTTGTGTGTGTTTGTGAATAAATATTTCCCAGAGATGCCCGCTCTGTGTGCGAGTATGCCTGCGTCCTCAGCAGCCCAGTGACATTTTTCTGGCACGCCGCCGTGCTTATCAGCCGCCCTCAGATCTCTGCAGTTCCCTTAAATGTTACGGATGGGAGCCGAACCCGTGCGTCGCACCCTCTCCTTCTGAAGATGCAACACGCACATGCTCACACACACACACACGCACCAACCTCCTGACCCTGCCTGATATGAAGGTTTACTAGCCACCTCACTCTGGTGGAACTCTGAATTCCTGCTACAATTTTCGCTCGATAAGCCTGTGTTTCTTTTACTTGACATCCATCAAACGCTGTAAAACCCTAACCCCTACATAATCTCTTGTTTTTCACTCCCGTTTACTTGCAAGGAGAGCAGACGGTGAAGGAAGCGTCTATTGTAGTTGAGGCAGCAGAGACAGGTACTTCTTTTCTTGCAGCGAATGCACAGACACCGACAATAGACTTGTCTGTCAAACTCTACCTTTTGCTTTGAGTCCAAAGATAATCAATGCAGCTGAATAGAGGAGCGGGTATAAAAGAAGTGTAAAAAGTGAGAGATGTTTCCACAGAAAAGATTAATTCCTCGTGAAAGGAAGTGGAACACAATGTGTTAATTAATAGCAATGGGTTTCCCTTTTAAACGTATGTGCTGCACAATGCGCTTGTGCATAGAAATGTGTTTTAAAAGCAGGTCTAAGGGGAATGAAATTCTAGCCAGTGAGCTTCATCCCAGGGCTAAATTACACAAGCCAGCCATGATTTCATGCTTCGCTACATTACTTCTCCCTTTTCTCTGCAGTCTCCCCTCCTCTCGCTGTCTCATTTACCTCTGCTTTAACCCCGCATGGATCTTATCTGGTTAAAGAGCAAAAAGAGGTGAACCACACAGCCATGCGGCATGAATTTTTCATCTGTGTTTGGATTACCATTTTTTCTCCAAAGATTCATTGTTCTATGTATAATACATGGCGCGTCGCACCTCAGCTCCTAGATCATAACCCCTGCCCTTCTAATCACAGGCGAAGCATGCCCTCACCTTAGCCAGCCATGCCAACACTGTGTGTGCGTATCAGTGTGTCCACATGTGAATCAAGAGGGTGGTTCATGTGTAGGTGGATAACTGTGCATGTATACTGTCAGACCCGTATTTTTTATATGTCTGCACATTTGCTTGTGTGTGTGTGTGTGTGTGTGTGTGTGTGTGTGTGTGTGTGTATATGTCTGTGCGGGGAGATAGGGGTTACTGCAAGGCTAAGACCGGCTCATCTTTCACACACATACAAACACACTCCTCCACCCTCTGGCTGGATTAGATGATGAGGTGGGAGAGTAAGTGAGATTGGAATGGAAAGAAAAAAAAAATGTGTTTGGTAGGAGGGAGAAAGAGAGCGAGTAACAGATTAAGAGTGAAATTCAAGTCTTTTTGGCTTCTGGCTCGGCTCCAGCTTTAAGTTGCGGCTGTAATATTCTTTCAAATGATCTACCTCCTGTTAGATATACTGTAGTGTGTGTGATCTTGCCTGCCCACACCATTTGGCTGTCTGACGGCTCGCTTCTCCCCTTCATCTCCTCCCATCTTTCTATCGCTAAATGAGCACTGAATAGAGCAGTGGGCGAGGCTGTATAGATTTGAATGGCGCACTCGGTGGGGCTTGATGGAGAAAATGGGTGCACGAGCCGTTCTGACCTAAACTGCCCGTATCTCTTCAGAGCCACAGAAATGGGCTCTTTTAAATGTATAGTTTCTCCAAAATTACCATACAAGTAATTCAAAACAGAGAAGCAGTGAATATATGAAGAGTGTTTGACTCAAATATATCTGTGTGTGTGCTTTTTTTTTCTGAAAAGCATGAGGGCAAGCTAATAAGAGAGAAAACGATTTGTATTTACCTTATAATCTGTTTCTTTTAAACCCGGCTTAAATGTAATCTTAGCCTAATCTTGTATCAAGTCTTTATTCTAAAATGTAATTACGTTAAAGGACCAGTTTTTGATATTTAGTGGCATCTACTGGTGAGAATGGAGATTGCAACAATTGAATACCTGTCCTCAACTCCAGCTTTACAAACATTTCAGAGAAGCCGCGCAGTCCCTCAGGAAAAAAAAAAAAAACTGCATCCACAGGTATTTCCAGTCCAGAGGTTTGTGTATGTAGATACAATTAGGAATTAGAAATGCAATCAAATTGAATAAGATTTAAGAATTAGACGTTCAGTTTTTATACTGCAAAAGTAATAGATGACTAATGATAGCCATTCTGCAATTGTGCTTTCATTTTATGGTAAATACTAGTTGGCAGAAATGTGAGCCTGTCTATTCTGAGCTGCAGAAGCACAATATGGTAACTCCTATGGAAGTGGATCCGCTAGCATTGTATATATAAATTGTAAGTAAACAAAAACACAACGAATGTCATCCTAGACTGAGTTTACATAATAAAAAGCATAAGTATGTCACCTTAAATCTTATACACTGGTCCTGTAAATTACATTATGAGGACTTGCTTTTTGTCCCTATAAGGAAGTTAAGCCCCCATAATATGACCATATAAACATTTGAAGGTCCCCACAACAGCAGCAAAACGAGTGCTGATATACTCAGTGTACACACTCTAAAAGTGTGATGAGAGTTGTGATCCTGCATCTCTTGCCACCACATTTCAACAAACAATTCAAAAAGTTGCAGTTACTTTATTGTGCATGGATTTAACTTTAGTGTGTTTTGTGTGTTTTGCTTCATCCTGATGTGATTTGCTGCCTCAGAGAGCTCACATTTTGGTGTATCAAGCAGAACTGTTATCATGTCATATTTTTAAGCGTTTAAATTTGGTGTTATTCACTATCCTCAATTAGCACAATGCTTCTGTTTTATCAAAGGAAAAAAAAAAAGGATTTAGGAAAAGAGAACTTTCATAGCATTATTACTCTAAGAACCAAAGCTTTTACCTTTTTGCCCATCAAATGCTGATGAAGGCTCCAGAAGATGAAAGTTAGTGTCGTGGACTACTTTGAATTAGACTCCGTCTTTGAACTGATCGTTGTTTGTTTGTGATGGCGAATCGCTCGTAGCATTTGTAATCAAACCCCCCGGGACCGCCTGTCTTGGTCTGGCTCTTCAAACTGCTGTGTGCCTCTCAGTGTGTTTATACTTTGCTCTTCTTCTTCTCTTTGTGCGCATCACGGAGAATGTCGGGCTGGGCTTTTTGACTGCCATGTTCGGCATCCTCTTGTAGTGCTTGGGTACACTGTGGTAGCTTTAGAAACTTGCGACATGCTGAGAGCTGTTGTTGTGCCGTTGAAACTAAGTCATAAAAGACAAGCAATCCACATGGGAAATATCCATTTAAAGCTGTGGAATTGTAGCCCTCCAGTGGCCTTGAGCACACCTTCAAGTTTGTTGATCTTCATCTCTCTTTGCTGCAGTCATCTCAAATGTCAGCGCAGCAAAATCAATAAAAAAGACAGCCATTTAGGAAGGAATCTAGCCTTTGTTTTGATTGTTCAAAGGGATTATTATTTTTAGCCACATCATACAAAACTGGGTTTGCAGTACTAGTTATAGCAGTAAAGCAACCATTAGATTCACTGTGACCGATTGCCGAAGCAAGTATATCTCATTCTGCCAAGTCTTATTCTTCTTCATCTTGCCCCTCTTCCTGTCAGACCTAAGTGTTTCTGTGCTTTCTCCCCACTTCCACATGGCCTAAGGCTCCAAGTGTTTGCTCTTCCTTCTGTATTTTACAGGCTGACCTCATGAGTGTTTTGTTCTTATCGTTTGCTTTTTGAGAGGAGGTCTCACTCACCTCTCCCCTGGGTGAGCTGCAGCCAGCATGGGCACTGGATCACCGTGCCCAACCGGCTATTCTAGACAGCAGGTACGGTCACGAGCTAAAAAAATCCCGGTGATCGGCAAGATATTTCTCTGACCATTGTGCTGTTATGCTACAGATCTAGAATGCATATTTATGTTCTGGGAAGTTTCAGTTTCAGCATCAGTTTCCACTCATTACAGGGGAGTTTTGTCTTTTGGTAAAGGAAAGTGTTTGATGGTTATTTGAAACAACGCTGACACCGCAATTATCATTTGTGTACAGGGATGTGAATAAACGCATTCCTCTGCGCTCCATCCTCAACGCCTTATCCCAAATCTGACTAGAGCTGACTCATAACCGGATGCACATCTAAACACACAGATACTGAGAAAGAGAATAGGTGCCACAGTCCATTGTGTATAACCTGCTGGTGTTTTATTTCTAATTCACTGTAAACTGTGAATTTTCCCAGCAGGTATGTTGTTTTTTCCCCCACTTCTGCATAATAAAGCCTCTGTACAGTACCATCATAGCTGTAGTGACGACGAGAGTGCCCAGCACTCTTTAAAAGGATCTTTCACTTGTAGCGGAAAGATGGATAAGAAGAAAAACCCCACAGCCTGCAGTGCAGGGAAGGTGCACTCAAATAAAATAGAAAAAGGGTTTCGCCGGCTGCAAAGTGTGAGAAGATAACGGATTTATTGAAGCAGTCTGCAGGTGATGATGAGGGAACATATAAGATGAGTGAGCATGGAAAAGATGGTTTGTCATGCTTAAACACTACGTGCTCTGAGCTGGATCAGCTAACCGAGGAGCAAAATGATTCTGTTAACCTCGAGGTTTCATTGTTATTTTCCTCTGCAGACCATTTCCAAGTTTTAAGGAGTCAGAATAATTTTGCAAACCTATAGAGAAGTTTACTCTGTATTTTCTTGAGTATGTTTATCAATGTCTACTGTAAAAATACTGTTAATAAACATGTAAATTGGATAATTTTCTTCAGGACTGCTCATTCATTCTTTTTTACATTTTAGCCTATAAGGCATATCATTTTTGAAAGCCGCCCCGCAATAAAAAAGATTTGTTAAATAGTTACTAAACAAACAGATGAGAATAGCTCGGCACAAGAAAGGAGCTGTACAGATTCAATCAGAGGTCCACCACTAAATGTAACTGTGTAACTGTGAAGCGCAATGCATCATTTATGTATCAATCAGGTTTTACTACTTCATTCAAATTATTTAATGTTGCATTACAGGAAACCAAACGAATGGCAGATATGCTGCTTAACATAGTTGCCATTCAGGCTTAACGTTACGCCCACCTGCCTAATATCACGCTGCCCCACGTGCGTCAGTGAGTCTTGGCCGCCCATGACCCTGTCGCCAGTTCACCACTCATCCTGACTTGGACCACTTTCGACAGACACTGACCACTGCGGACCGGGAACACCCCACAAGAGCTGCAGTTTGGGAGATGCTCTGACCCAGTCGTCTAGCCCTCGCAGTTTGACCCACGTCAAAATCTCGTGAATCCTTACGCCCATTTTTCCTGCTTCTAACACAACAGCGTTAAACTGTTCACTTGTCGCCTAATACTTCCCACCCACTAACAGGTGCCACGATGGAGGGATATTTAGTGTTACTGACTGATCGGTGTATGTGGCTTATTCCAGGTTCCTTATTCCTGAGTTAGAGTTTTCAGGGTCCTGGGTTTTTGTAGTTTGGTTTTTAGTTATTGTTTCTTCTGTTTATCTTTTCGCCTACTTACTGTATAAGCTCACACTTTTCAGAGTTTATTTCCTTGAGTATGGTTTTTGTCCTCCTCATGTTTCCTCGTGTGTGTGTGGGTTATGAACTTTGCCAGTCAGTGTTTCTTGTATTTAGCCTGAGTCTCTGTTCCTGCCCCTGGCTGTGTTTAGTTGTGTTAGTTCCCTCTGTGTCTTCCTGCTGTGTCCGTATCCTTTGCCAGGTTCAGTCTTGTCTTTATGTTCTCAGTTATGTTTCTTGTTTCCTGTTTTACATTTGAAAGTCATGCTTTGTGCATTATGTTCAGTTTTTGCTTCCTGTGCTCCTCTCCCTCCTGTTGCTCGTTAGTCATTAGCCTCATGTGTTTTTTGCACCCCAGCCTTTCTTTTGCTTAGTGCCGCTTTGTCTGTAGGTGTTCTCCACGTCAAGTCAAGTGGTTTCACGTCTATTTTCCTCCTCGCCCCGTGTTATTGTTTTAGTTTCTGTTTATTGTATGGACTTTTTAACAGCTTAAGATAAAGCTCGCTTTTGATTTTCCTCGCTACATCTGCCTTGGAGTCTGCACTTTGGGTCCTCAATCTCCATCACCCCGACAAGAGTCAAATTCCGTGTTATGTCAGTTCTGAACAGATATCTGCATTTCAGTTGCAGCAACTATAGTGAAAAGAAGACTGATATTTCCATCTGAAGTAGTTTATAGTCAGGAACGTTGCTCTGTTCTGAGACCTTGCACCTTTCCATGTTGTATTTATGGAAAAACCAAGACGTGGGGAGAGCAGCAACAACCAACAGAGCAGGCATCTGTGGTAACATATGTGACAGTCAGATACAGCTTGAAACGAAGAGCTGGGTCGCAAAGCGGTTCGCAGACCCATAGCAACAGTGGGCAGTCTAAAGCCAACTGGATTTGTAGACGGGAGCTAATGCTGCGTTCCATATTAAAAAATGAATGTCTGCATTTGTGAACACTGTCCAATGCAGGTGCAAGGAATTTCTGAAGCAGTTAAATCTGTTATCTGCCATCTATATATCCTGGCTACGCCGGAAGCCTCAAAATATTTCCCCTGTCTCGAGAAGCCAAGCAATGCAGGCAAGCTGATGCAGATTCCCAGATTGGGTGCGAGATTGTCATTAAAACAGTTCAACTTTGAATATCCCAAATCGCAAGAAAATTTAAAATACTTTCTTTGTTTTACATAACAGCCTATAAAACACATTTGAAATTGGGTCTGTTTTAATCAAAGTTGTACTTTTATTTTCTTTTTTCTGATCAGCTCTGAATACAGTTTCCAACATAGAGAATATTTTGACAAAAGCCAAAAGAAAACCATGGACATTAGTTCTTGTTGAAAAATTTTAAAAGCCTTTTAATTGCATGGGAGTATTTACTATTTGCAAGTGACTACTATTACATGATGTTTAATATTTACTTTACAAGCAAGGAGCCCAACCCCAAATGCAAAAGACACGCTTATTGATAATTATGCAAAGAGCTGGGCTGGAGGCTACGGTTTGGGGAAGCCTCACTGAGAATCGACAGCAGCTCCCAGGCCTGTAGATCCCCAGATACCTTTGAGAGAGGCTGGAAAACAGAAGAAAAAAGGGAGATAGGGTAGGGCGCGGAAACAAGAATAAACTGGTGTGGAGGGCAAGTAAGCTTTGGGGTGGGGTCCCACTCCTGAAATATAGATGGATGTTCTATGAATTCATGATAATGGGGCAAAAGAATTGATCGGAATCACCTTCATATCTCTCATTGGAGTGAGGGAAAACACTCAGGATCTGCCGTTAGTCTCCTATGGGAGACATGAAGCCAGGATCTGACTCTTAAGCAAGCTGCAACATTCAGGTCGGGGGAAACAAAGCTGGCGTGGAAGTGTCGAAACCTGCAGCTCTTTCAACGGCAACTTGAGGCTGGCTCCAGAAGCAGCTCCCATGTTAAGGTGCTAAACTTCAGCCACGAACACAGCGTGTTTGGAGCCTGGTACAAAAAAAATGAAGATTAGACGTAAGTTCAGTGAGGAAGATCTGTATTTCCCCCCATCTCCCTGCATTCCTGGGTGTCCCGGCTGTCAGTGGAATCTTCACATGTCTGCCGCTTTCCCACGCTGTCAAATTCTATTCTGTGGTCACCACCATCATTTTCTTGGCTGCCTCCTGTGAGCCAGTCATCCCGTGCTCCGTGTGTTTTAAGTCTTACTGCTCTTTTGTCGTTCTGCCTTGCAGACTCGTCTTCGCAGCCCACCTCCACCCCAGCCTGGTCACGCAGATCTCCATCGAAGTCTCCACCGGCTTCATCTCCACCTCCACCACCAGCGCGCAGACTGCAGGGGGTCCCATCCTCTTCGCTCCTCATTGCCGTGCTGCTTCGTCAGAGTCTAATCACCAAACAGTGTATTCCCAATTCTCTGTAACTCAATAAAGCATGTGGAGATTCTTTGAACGATCTCTCGCTGTTGAACCGTCTATAGCTAAGTTTTTGCTTCCAACTGTGAGGGGAAATGATTTTTTAATAACTGAACCATTTTGATTTTGTTGAGGGTTAAAGTCAGGAATATGGCCATTTTGAGTGAAGTGCGCGGGCAGCTGTTGCCAGCAGCTTCCTGCACATTTCTGAACCATCTGTGGTATGGTCCAATGACATCAATGTAGCCCTTAGAAAGAAAGCAAATACTTTGCTTTATCAAAAATGGAAATTATTCACATTTCATTTAAATGGAGCGTGAGAGATTGGTGACTTGGAATTGAGGCTCAATCGACTCAAGACTTTTGTTGTGTCAGAAGGCACTAATAATCTAATTAACTCTAAGGTGGAATATCAGTTTCACTTTTCACACGTTCCAAATTACGCTTAGTTGCTGAATATTTCCAGTTTTAGCCTGTTTTGACTTGATTTTTGCCAAAGCACCAGCTCATAGTCATTAACACAAGCACATTCAAAATGTGATAATCTGTCTCTTTCTTATATACAGTATACACACAATTCAACTTTAACAATGCAGCCTAACTTTAAGCTTACTTTAAGCTTAGACCAACTACTGCAAGATAGCTTGCACGGAAATCGCTCTCCATTACAGATGGCCGTATATCCATTTATATCATTAGACACATGGACGGCTTAGCCTCTAATTACAATTTCATGTACAGACCTCCTTCTGTACGTGCTGCACTACATTCATCATAACATAAGCTTACCTCATAAAGTGATTTACCTTTCTGATAATAGTTGCAATACACATCTGCCCGCAATTACACACACACACTGCAGCTTTCCACACTCAATACTTCATCCTGTCTGCCACAACTGGTGCGGTCTATCAATCAGCGTAAGCTGACAACTATGGCTAATGCTTCCCTTTTATTTAACCATGCTTCATAATTTACCATTAGATTACTGGGTTTAGATCATATACAGCATGTTGTGCTGTTTGTGGTGCTCTTTAACTGTGACGCATATTTTAAGGCGCCAAATACTCATCATTTTATGACATTTTGAGGCATTTACCAACAACACATACCTTCTGCGCTTTGCGTGTTTGACATAAACAGTGTCAACATTACACGCTGAACCATGAAAATGTGCTATACACTATCTAATTATACTGCTGTTTTTAAGAGCGTAGCACTCAATGATACCTTAGAAGACAAATTTAATACATGTAGATTCCCTCAATATCATTCATTATATATATAATATAACCATTTGCCACAACATCTGTGCATAGACATGTTAACAACTTTGACAGTCACACTCCATAATTGGCAGGCCAGGGCTTGCTTAGTTATTCAGTGATAATGAGAATATCTCTTTCCCCTTCCGCCTCTTTCTCTTACAAACACACACACACACACACACACCGTCATGTTTCCATTGCTTCAGAGGACAACACACCGGCTTACATTAATTTCTTACTTAGAAGGGGCCTATTATGCTTTTACTTATTTTCTTTCGTACATACACTGTTACAGTAGTGGATGGTCATATTAAACATGGCCTAAGTTTAAAATAATGAGGCAAGTGCATGTTCACATAATCACTGTAGAGCAAAGGTTCAAACCTGAAACTGCTGTAAACACTGTTTCACTTACGGATACAATGTCAGAGAAGGTGGATACTCCTAATATGGGGGTGGCCATGGCTCAGGTGGATGAGCCGGTCCTACAAACTGGATGATTGGTGGTTCCATCCCAGGCTATTCCAGTAAACATGCCCCAGCGTCCTTGGGCAAAGTACTGATCTTTAAGTTGCTCCCGATGCATCCGTTGATGTGAATAAATGGTGCTTAAGGGATAGAATAAAACGCTCTATGAATCTGTGTGTAAATAAGTGAATGGAGATTGCAGCAAAAACTGTTTTAAGTCCTTAGCTGGAGTAGAGAAGCACTATATAAATACCAGTCCGTTATGTTACCAGTCTTTATGGTAATCTTGATGCAGCCCCACAAACTTGCTTTCCAAAGCTTTTGTTTGCAAGGGGCGGCCAATCAGAAGAAAGTTTGCTTGAAAGCAGGAGGAGCTAAAATGGCTTGTTATAGACAGTGGGTTAATTGGGGGGATGCCCAAAATCCCAGGTTATTTTAAATCACAAATCACACAAATCTACTCTGATAGAGTCCAAGAATACAGGCATGTGAGAAAGAAAAACTAAGCACGCCCCATGATTCAATAGCTTATCGAACTGTCTTTAAAAGGAATAACCTGAAGTATTTGTTTACCTTATAACTTTATCAGTGTTTTATGTTGTTGTGGAAATGTCGCCCATTCATCTTTACAGCGTTGCTTCAGGCCATTGTGGTTTGTGGTTGTGGTCTAGATTCTGACTGGGCCATTGCAACACCTTCATTCTTTTCTCTTTCAGCCATTCTGTTGTAGATTTTCCAGTTTTCTTGGGGTTATTTGCTTTGACAGATGGCCTCACATTTGACACTAGAATACTTTGGTGCACAGAGGAGTTAATGGTTGATTGAATGACTGCAAGGTGTCCGGGTCTCGTGGCTACAAAACAAGCCCAAATAATCACCTCTTCACCACTGTGCTTTACTATTGGCATGAGGCGTTTGTGCTGATATACTGCGTTTGGTTTCCACCAGACATAGTGCTGTGATTTATGGCCACTCGAGTCTTACCTGCACAAAGGACACTGTGCCAGAAGTCTATTGGTTTGCTCAGATGCAACTCTGCAAACCCAAGTTGTGCTGCCATGTTCTTTTTGGAGAGAAGAGGTAGTCTTTTTCTAATTGTGCTGTCATGAACTTTAACATTCAACATGCTGCTGAGGCCTGTAGAGTCTGAGATGCAGTCCTGGGGTTGAATGACCCAGACCATCAAACTGCCAAAGCTTTGCTGCTGCTGCTGCTGTTTTTGTAGAGGTGGTCACACTGGATGATCAGTTCATCAAACATATTCTGATGGAGCAGTAAAGGTGTACTTAATTTTCCCAGGTCTGCATAGAGTCTGGTGAAATCTTTCTTTTTCACAGGAAAGCAAAATATGGAGGTGGAAATGGGCATACTAGGTCTACTTTATTTATTTACATTTTCGAGACCTGCTTTTGGTCTACTAGTGAAGTTGCTAATGTCACTGTGTTAACAGATTTATTGTATGTCCCCAAACATAATTATTACACAGACATATTCATATACAACCACATCTTATAGATGTTAAACAACAGAGGTGACAGCTCTGCCCAATGTGCTGACTGGATGCTTGCCAGTCCCTCAGTGAGACTTGAGTAAACATCAGTGGAATTGTCTTCATCTTTGGCGGAAGACTTGAGGGGAAAGCACAATGTAAGTTTAACTCCAGAGCTGTGAACTTCAAGCGACCTTTCAGCAGGCTCGGATCTATCATCTTAACTGGGGCGATCTGGAGATGACAGCCCTGCACATCCATCATGAGAACTGCTCAGGCCTGACGCACACAAAGGCTGAAACAGTACAGAGTCAGACTCAGTAGAACCGAAAAGAAGTTGAAATCTGTTACAGTCCAACTCTTTCTGGGTATAAATCAAACTGGTATGACTTTGCTTTGACTTTCACAATCATACACACCCAAAAGCTATGTATGGAAATATGCTTTCCCTTTGTAATATCCCCGTTAGACTTCACTTTACATTTTAATACTTCTCTCCATTCTAGCAGTTCTGTTTCTTTGTTAAATCCCCTCTGTTCTGGCTGCCGTATCCATCTATATAGAAAGGTTAAACACACCTAAGCAGAGGCAGTGTGACTGATGCTGGGGCTGTTTCTAAATGTTAATGACACCCTCCGGGCAGAGCGCCGTACGCTGCAGTATCCTACTGTAGAGTTATAGTGTGGTTATGCTATAGTGGCTCCATCTGTGCATGCACGCATCAAATTGTGCGCGGGTGCAGACACACACACTGGGGACGGCCCACTGTACAGCTGGCACACAGCCAGGAGTCCCTTCCACCGAGCGGTCAGGGAGAGAAATCAATCAAACATGGCTTGTCAGGCCCCTGAATCCATTATGGTAGAGAAAGTGGTGAGGCTTGAGTAAACAGGGATGACAAGAAGAGACAATTAGCAAGAATTCAGGCTGTTGTTAGAAAGCTTGGGGATTTGGTAGTCCTGCGTGGCCATTTGGCCCACCTAGGCTTAGTGCCGACAACAGGCATGGCTCGCAGCTTTATTGCTGGTAATTCACTAGCCCTCAGTGTTTTATGCCCTCTCTCTTTACAGCCTAAGCAGGCCAAATCCATTTAAATAAACACCAGCTCTGCAGAATGATGGCTGAGGTGTTTAAAAGCACTGATGCAAGACTAGCACATACACTGCATCACAGCTGGGGCCATTACACCATTTCAGCCCAATATAGTGTACAAGTATTCAGGCACTGGAGATATAACTGAAACTGAGAGCCTCTTTGAATTTATATATCGTGCAGCTGTAGTGTGTACACAGCCGCATTACACCTACTCTTTAGCATCTACCGTTCATACACCAATCCATGCAGAAGTTGTTTGCTCAAAATGATTAACCTGCAAAATTAGTCGCACGATTTGCCGGAAGAGTCAGAAGAAACTGCCTCGGAAACAATGTTGCGGCGAGCTCTCTGTGCGAGAAAGTGTGTGGCCATTACTCATACGCAAACTCATTACATTGGTCTAATAGCTCTGTTTCATGACTCTGCCTGTGCCTGCCTATATAGAAAGGACATTAGTGCAGCCTATGTATAGAAAAGAGCACTGGAGTTCATTCATTCGTCTTTATGGTATGGATCAGACAGATAATTAACTGCAGAGACATGAAGTCATTGTTCAGCCAGAGATATGGACCCGGTCTAATAAGAGCTTGCTCTGTGGAGCTCCATGGAGAGAAAGGGGTGAGTTAAAAGGGAGACCTGCACTGCCTCTTTGCACTGTAGTGTATGTCAAATCCAGTGACATACTTAAAGTCAGCCTCCATTTAAAAACGGGGTTTTCCTTAGCATTTCTTCAGCTGGATTGTTTGTCCTCCGTTGCGTCAACCGTGCGTGTGCAGAGTGGGAAACTAACATCATTTGTGTGCGAAAGGAGTAAAGTTTCAGCTGGGTAAATGCAAGTTAAAATGTGTGTGTGCATCTATGAGCATGATTTTGTGACACACTCAACTGCTTTGGAACCGTTCTTGAGCATCACACTTTTTATGCAACTTGTCCCAAAGTGTTATGTGCGATTTTAAAGCACAAAACCTGAAGAGTTTTAGTGCGGTAGGTGAGATCTTTTGTGCAATATTTAAACATGCCCTCACAGGTTTTCTTTCAAACTGAGAAAAAAATGCATCTTTGAGAAGCCTTTGAGACTATTTCTTACTGAATTTATTGGTGGATTGGTAAGTTTCTTGGACCAAATGAAGATTATGTGTAAGTTCAACAAGGACGCTCTCTATTTACACATCTCCCTGCATTGCTGGGTGTTCAGGCTGCTAGTGTGCACTGTCAGACTCCATTCTGTCATCCTCGCTCTGACCCAGTCATTCTTTACCTGCCTTCTGCAAGCCAATCAGCCTCTGTTCCATGTGCTTTTAAATCACAGGGCGCTTCTGTCATCCTGAATTTCAGACTCTCATCTCCACCTCATCCTGGTCATTCAGGGATCCTGATCCAAGTCTCCAACTGCTTCACCTCCACTTCCGCCATCAGCATCTAGACTCCAGGGGGTCCTGTCCTACTTCCTGCCGTTGTTGGAACGCTGGTCTGCTATGTTGCTTCATCGGAGTCTAATCAGCGAATAATTTAAAAATCAAACTGTGCACTTCATTAAGTCTTGTTCAGTTTCTTCAGATGATCACTCCTTGCTGAAATGTTCATCACTGGAATAAAAGACACACAAGTAAAACACACGCTCGATAGCACTGGTAGCGGTCAAAAACTCTACAGGGTTAAATGTGTAAAATGAAAAAAATCAGCATAAAAATCAGCAAAAAAGCATCACACCATATGCACTGTGTTAGTATCCCTTTGGCTGCAAAGGGAAAATTATAATGGGAATTTAACCATCACAGAGGCTAGCGATACACATTTGACTGCATTCCTCCAAAAAAACACAAACAACAATAGCATGCAGCACAAAATAGTGTGCTAAAGAAAATGGGGAACAAAAACTAGTCATATAAAAAATAAAGTTGTCACAGGATTCTATGTAGTTGTGAAAACTAAGTACACTTAATGATTCAGCAGCTTGTAGAATTACTTTATACTGTACTTCAGCTGTAACTTAAAGTAGTTGTTTTCTGTGCGACTTTATCCCAAATAGTTGTGGAGGAACTTTGGTCCACTCTTCAGCTCATTGAGGTTTGTGGGCATTCATTTATGCACAGCTCTTCGTCCACAGCATTTCTATTGGGTTGAGGTCTGGACTTTGACTGGGCCATTGAAAAACCTTGATTCTTTTCTTTTTCAGTCATTTTGTTGTAGATTTACTGGTGTACTTGGCCTGTTGCATGACCCAATTTCTGCTTATTCAAGACTCACATTTGACTCTAGAACATTTTGGTACATGGAGGTGTTCATGGTCAACTCAATGACTGCAAAAAGAGCCCAAATCATCACCCCTCCGCCACTATGCTTGGTATGAGGTGCTTGTGCCAATATGCTGTGTTTGTTTTTCACCAAATGTGCTCCATTATGGCCAAATATCTCTGCTTTGGTCTCGTCTGTCCAATAAAATTGTCCTAGTCTTGTGATTACACCTTTGCAACCACAATCCACTGCCATGTTTTAGAGAGAAGAGGCTTTCTCCTGGCAACACTTCCAAACAAGCGATACTTGTTCAGTCTTCTTCCAGTTGTACTGTCATGAACTTTAACATTTAACATGTTAACTGAAGCCTATAGAACCATTGTGTTAACATACACCTGAATGCTCTAGACCCTCACACTGCCAGAACCTCTGCTTTTATAGAGGTGGTCACACTGGTTGATGATCAGTTTATCGAGTGCATTTGGTTAGCAGTACCTGGCTGCTACTTATCCTCCTGATTCCTACAGAAGCAATAAGTGTGCGCTTATTTTTTCGCAGAACTGCATAGAGTCCAGTGAAAAATGTCTTTCCCACATGACTGTAGTTGAGTTGTTGAGTTGTTGACTGATATGATGCACCAGTCAGCTGTTATCATGGACGTACCAAGGAGGATGTGTCATGGAAGCAAACAGCAGCAGGCCAAATTCAGCAGATATTATCCCTGTCCAGACCACATTCCCTGTGCTTGATGTGCTCCTTACTTTATTTCATCCCTTTCACAGTGTGGCTCGCAATGAGCAATAAGATTGTTGAAATCTCAGAGTGTGCAGGAGCCTTAAAACAGTGAGTAAAAAACAGCAAGTGAAAATCCAAAGGATATAATCATGTTCTGTCTTAAATTAAAATTTCAGTTTGTTTTTTTAAGGGCAGCGCGAGTTCTCCCCATAAAGTCAAATTTATGTCCCCTGCTCGGGTTTTGTCTGGGTCTCTAAAACAAGGCCAGCCTGTGCGTGGACTGACCCATAAATCCTGACTTTTTGAAACTTTGAATGGACCTCTGTATTGGACTCGGGAGCTCCTGTCTGTGAGGCTGTAGAGGGAGGCCCCCAAATTACACAACACTGCAGGAAAACAACTGTGAAGTTGATCACATCATTCCAAGAACTGCAGGGAACCCTCGCACTGCAGGTCATAAAGGAGTGGCATCTAAGTTTATTTACTATTTAAGGCCATATACGAATGCACAGAGAGACTGAAAATCCACATGCCTCAGAGTGCACGGCTGCTACGCTGGACCTGTCCCTCTGGGATAGCATAAACATGTGTTGAGCTCTGTGGACTAGCAAATACACTGTGTGTGTATACATATATATATACCTATATATCTATACAGATATATAGATATATGTATCTATCTATCTATGTATCCATCTATCTATCTATCTATATATATGATGTAGGTGGATGCTAGAATAATTATCCTAGGACAGATGTATAGCCTATATAGGCAAAGACCTCATACTTTACACTCATACTGTACACTGTTCGTGCTGCAGACTAACACAGATGACAGAGGCAGAGCCAGTCGGGAGATTATTCAGAATAGCATATAGCTCTCTGTGGGAATCCTGAGTAAAGTGAGTGACAACATCAGAACAAATCATGATGAAATGGTTGCATCACCCTTTCTGATAGCCATCTCTATAGTTAGTATCATCTCTTCTCACATGTATGATTCATATAGAGGCATGGAGGATTTCTTCAAAGCACCCCCATGTTTATGAGTCCATAACATCAGATGCAGTCATGTTTACGCTCCCAAGCCACATTTGACATTTTCTGGATATGATGAATCATTAATGATGACCTCAATAGGCTTTCACATCTTTGGCCCGCAGATCAATAAAGTGGTTAGGGGAGTAGGTCAGCGGCTCTCTAGAGGTGTCTGTCAGTGCGTGCATGTATGCGCGTGTCTTTGAGCGTGCCTCCAAACAGTCGCACCCAGCGAGTGGCTGTAAAATGTTGCTGCTAATTGGCGGCCAAGCGCGGCCCCGTCTCCGGTGCGGCGCTCCAGGGCTGGCGGAATTGTGGATGGTTTTCCAAGTTTTTTTTTCCAAGCAATCCCTGCCTGTCAGGCTGTGGGAGTTCCATCCATTATTGATCACATCCAAGGATGAAAGCAGAAATGCTCAGTGGGGACTGAGCATCTTTGGCCCCACACAGAAAAAAAAAGAAAGAAGAAACACAGCCTTGACTGCCAACTCTGTGTGAAAAGAGATGGGGGAAATATCTTTTTTAAGTCATATTGAACTGTGACTGAGAACCAGACAGTTTGAAAAGTAAATACAGTGTAATCAATAAAATGTGTCACATGGTGTGAATCTTTACTCACCCGTAACATTCAGCAGCACAGCCCTCACTGAGATTTTCTCTACCCAGATGATGACATTGTGCTATGCGCCGCTCTGCCAGCCTTGGAAGCGGCTCAGCTCAGTGCTGTTCAATGATTCAGCTGTGTAGAATTGACCTCCACCTCACCTTGGCAATACTCTCTAACCAAATGGACGTTTGGCAGCCAGAACACACACTGGATATACAAGCATGCATGCACGCCAGTGATAACACACACGCATACACACACACACACATGACTCCTAGAAATGGACGCACACACTCTCTGGGAAAGGTTACAATGCTGATTGAAACAAAGGGGCAGATGGTTTACAATGATGCACTGCCAGTGCTGGCAAGGTGGTTAAAATATGCAGTTCAGTTCGTGTGTGTGTGTGTGTGTGTGTGTGTGTGCAGAAATATGTCCACATACATCTCTCTGAGGCAGCTTTGACTGGGCCAGTGTTCACCTCCCAACATCAGTCGAAACTTTTGCCAGCAGAATACAGATCCGTGCGTTTGTTTTGGCCTGCCAGTGTGTCTGTTCAGTCTTGCAGG
Source organism: Etroplus canarensis (assembly GCA_015106775.1). Taxonomy (NCBI): domain Eukaryota; kingdom Metazoa; phylum Chordata; class Actinopteri; order Cichliformes; family Cichlidae; genus Etroplus; species Etroplus canarensis. Next base: position 2,911 of record VUQH01041349.1, on the reverse strand, counting down.
AGAGCGAAATGTTTTGCCAGAAGTTGCTGTAAGACACTTTGAAATTTTACAGCATGCTATAAACTCTACCACAGTTGGTACTGAATCATCATTTAAGCAGATAACTGCCATTTTTCAGTTGCTGAGGAGTTTTGGGGGGTTGAATAAAAAAGGCACATAAAATGTATAAAAGTGAGATACTCGCTTGTATTTTAATCCAATAACTTCCCAGTGACTTTTTTCATTGAGTGTTTGAGATACAAACATTCATGTTGTAACCCTTACGATTTGAGGCTTGGGTGATTTGTCAGTGTCTGCTTTGAGTTTAATAGCTACAGTGTTACTACGGAAAGCCTTTCAAGCAGCTGCTTCTTGCAACAGGAGAGAAACTTCTTTGCCTGTCTGCAGTGCAGCCATGCAGATTCAAAGGGTTTTAATAAAGAAGCAAATTAATAATGAACATGGCATAAGTTGCACAACACCCCGCAGCTCTGCAAACACATTGCATTTCTGCCCTTAAATAAAGCGACTTTCTGTTTTTTTTTCTGTACCAGTTCCAGATGTAGGAAATATTAGTTTAGGGTTGGCAGCAATAAAATACAGCAGTGAACGGTGTGTGATTAAACAGTAAACAGTGAGGCTGGTAGCATGAGAAAAATGACAGTAACACAACTGTGAAACTAAAGTAAGCACTATAAAAAAATTTTTACACAGCTGTTAAAAAAAAAAAAACAGCGGCGGAAAGTGTTCTACTCTCACAGTATATGGTTACATATGATTTGGACTGTAATATGGATGAGCTCAGTGAGCTGCTTCAGACCAAAGAGAACACTGTGAAGTGTAGTTTGATGTGCTTCATGGAGCATTGCAGCTACATTTTGCCACACGGGACCACAGCATGACCATACCTGGCTTCAGGATTTTTTAGGCATGAATGGACATTAATATGAGCAGCAAGAAGGATTTATTGAGTTACTTGTGATTGTAACTGATAATCCCATAAGCATTTCTGTGAAGGAAAGTTTCTGTGGCCCGAATATTAAAGTGCCAGCTTTTGGAATGTGTCCATCTTCCCTGCTGATCAAATCCTGTTTGATCCAGCACGGTGTTTTGGAGCTTAAGCTCAGTGTTGAAACATAATTTCAGTTTTGATTTACTGAGCCAGTCTTTTCACTTTTTTGTTTTTTTTAATTTATTATAGCTCCTTCTATTTTATCTTTCTGAGCTATTCTGTTTGTAATAGTGTATTTGTTTTATTGAGCTAAGTCATTGTTAATGCTTTGGCTGCCGTAACACAACAATTTCCTAACTTTTGAGATAAATAAGCTACTTTTTATTCATCTTATTATTAGCGCTTGGTCAAACTTTTAGGAATGGTGGATCCTTTCAAGAATATTGCCATGAATACTTTTTATGTATCTAGTAACCTCAAGTGCATTACAAGTAAAAGTGCAGAAATAAATGAATTAAATCAGTATTCGGTGTGAGCAACCTTTTCCTTTAAAGCAGCCTGAGTTCACTTGGTGTATTTGTACAGTTTCTCTAGGTGTTCTCAAGGTTGGCAGGTTGTTCCAAGCATCTGCAGAAGTCTTGCTGCTGATGTAAGCTGTCTCTGACAGGGTCTTCCTTCTCTTCGTGTAATCACAGACTGCTTTCCGGATGCTGAGGTCAGAGTTCTGTTACCAATTTTCCACTGACGCAGTACTGTTGCTGATTGGAGATGCACCGATTGTAAGTGCTTAACTAATAAACTCTGAGGAAGAGACTGGGGATCATTCTTTCACTTATAAAGCGACACCAAGCTCAACTTAAACATAACTTTTCCAAGTTTTTAAAATGAGATTTAACGAATAAAACATCCAAAAATATGACTTCACTGAACAGTTTTTTGCTCATCTATCATTTGTCTGTTCACAAGAATCATTGCTCCTTCCAGAGTATTGGTCAGATTTGAGTGAAACTTGCACACAGTGATCACCTAATGGGTCTTCACCTAAATTTTAGTCAAGGTCATTTTAGTTGTTTTGCGGCTACTTCTCCATTTTCACAAGAATCGCTGCTCCTCGTAGAGTATTGGTCTGGATTGTAATGTTCATAAAATAAGTGTCATAAATGCCATCATCAGGTTTGTTTTTGGCATGAAAATTTCTTAAGCTAAGTTAGGGCTGATCAAGAACTAAGACCCCTTTCTTGCAAATGACTGAGCCTCCCTGACTTCTCTGTGGATTTTAATTCTCATTCATCTGGCAAAAAACATATCACTTTCTTTCTGAACTACACACATTAGATGAGCTACTATGTCGTACCTGTTCTGGTTTATTACTAAATATAATAAATGACAGTGACTGAAATAAATATACCTTCTGCTGCTCCCATGTAGTCTTCTCAAGGGGTCTCCACAACAGACGAACTTGCTTTGGTAATTTGGTAGAGGTTTTTGGACAGATGCCTTTTTTGACACAACCCTCCATGGTCATAGGGGCTTGTACCTCCACCTGGAATCAAACCAGCGACCTTTTGCTTGGAAGGCGACTGCGTAAACCACTGCACTACAGGCACACTATGTCATAACTGCCTCCTGGTCGGCCTGTCATACAGTGGGTACGGAAAGTATTCAGACCCCTTTAAATTTTTCACTCTTTGTGTCATTGCAGCCATTTGCCAAAATCAAAAAAGTTCATTTTATTTCTCATTAATATACACTCAGCACCCCATATTGACAGAAAAAAAACAGAAATGTAGAAATTTTTGCAAATTTATTAAAAAAGATAAACTGAAATATCACATGGTCATAAGTATTCAGACCCTTTGCAGTGACACTCATATTTAACTCACATGCTGTCCATTTCTTCTGATCCTCCTTGAGATGGTTCTGCTCCTTCACTGGAGTCCAGAGTGAAAAATTTAAAGGGATCTGAATACTTTCTGTACC
>VUQH01041347.1:0-24893 GCA_015106775.1 Etroplus canarensis | reverse complement strand
CAGGCAGTTTTACATTCCAGTTGACTAGAGCTTAGATTAAAGCAGCTCTTCATTTAGTGTATTTAACATTGCTATACTGAACTGCAAGGGGGCACAGGGCAAAAAAGTACTTGCAACAGTGGGTGAGTGAGAAGAACAAGGGACTGGTGACAGCATTGATCCCTTGTTCTTCTCCCTCTCCTCATACAATGGCATGTGGAGCTGTGACAGCTTGGCGAAGCCTTGTGTAACTCCCCACAACACCAGATCTGCCTAAAAACTAACTCCAAGCTTAATGTTCTAATTTTATCAAAAATATGTTTTGGGAATTTTCAGCCCTGAAGCAAAGGACTGGGCTGGCTGACATGATCAGAGCCTGATGGCAGTACATGTTTTATTCTCTTAAGATAGATAGATAGATAGATAGATAGATAGATAGATAGATAGATAGATAGATACCTTATTCATCCCATTGGGAGAAATGAAGGACCTTGAATCTTGTCAGTTCATTGCATAAATGTCTCCAGAAATACATATGACTATGAAAAGTTGTTTACAAAGGATGATTTAAATGCATGAATTCAATTCAGCCTTATTTGATTTTATAAATATTATGCCAGTTCAACAGGATTTTTAGTCACTTTATATACCAATGCAGTGTCTTCTGTGTTTATTTATTAATAATTTATGTGTGTAATTGTACTGTGTAAAAATATGGATTGTGGCTGAAGTCACACAGGAGGCCTCGATGGTCAGTTAAGAAAATAACATCTAATAACTGAATAATTTGGTCATACTTGTATTATGTGTGATTTTTTTTTCTAGCCATGGATCTTACCAGGACTTTTACTGGTCTGAACGCAGGCAGGTGAGCCTGGTGGGCCTGCGTCATCTTCCCCCGACTGACCACCACCGTCATCTTATTGAGCTCACACATACACACGCCTACACATCACAACAACCCCTGCTTGAGGTTAACCACACCCGCAGTGAGGTAACAGTGCAGTTACAGCAAACATGGTAGATAAAATTAACTTCAGCACACCCAAAGTCACCCCCCGGCCCGCCGCACCTCCTCTCCTCCCCCCTGAGCCAGTGGACATCATCCGCACTAAAGCCCGTTCCCGGCGGGTCCGGCTCAATGTTGGTGGTCTTACACATGAAGTACTGTGGAGAACTCTGGACCGGCTGCCCCGAACTCGCCTGGGACGGCTAAGAGACTGCAACACCCACGAATCACTGCTAGAGATCTGCGATGACTACACCCTCACTGAGAATGAGTACTTCTTCGACCGACACCCGGTGGCCTTCTCCTCCATCCTCAACTTCTATAGAACGGGGAAACTTCACATGATGGAGGAGATGTGTGCTCTGTCCTTTGGCCAGGAGCTAGACTACTGGGGTATTGATGAGATCTACCTGGAGTCCTGCTGCCAGGCACGGTACCACCAGAAGAAGGAGCAGATGAACGAGGAACTGAGGAGAGAGGCCGAGACACTGAGGGACAAGGAGGGAGAGGTGGAGGACCAGGGCTGTTGTCCTGACAAGAGACAGAAGCTTTGGGACCTGCTGGAGAAACCCAGCTCCTCTGTAGCTGCAAAGGTAAAAACAGCTAAACATACCCCTGACATATGCTGGTAAAGGGAGATTCTTCTATGTGAGAATCTATAATAAAACCTGTGACAGTATCTCAGGTGTCTATAGCTTTGCTAAAAAATACACAAAGGATGTGCTCACCCCTCAGATTAGCTGCAAACTGCTTCTTCACAGAACTTAAACTGTGCTTCACTGAGCGCAGCTGTTTTCGTAGTTGTACTACAGATGACATTACTTTTCACGGTTAGTCAGCTTGTGTAAATGTATGTATAACGTTTCTCTGGACTAGAAGAGCTTCACCAAGAAAATAACCCCGATGATGTCACTGTGATGTCATAAGGTTTGTTTCACCTTGCTCTTAGAGACCACAAATTATGTAATTTTTAACAAATAGATGTGAGGGTATTTATGAGATCTAATCAGAAGATGGTTTAGTACTGCATTACAGGAAATGTAGGATCCATTTACTGGACTAGATCCATAACAAAGACACATTTTAAAAGTAGGTATTTTTCTATATTTGGATATTAGAAGAAAGGCATAGAATAAAGGGACTACAGCACTGCCCTTAATTACCTATTGTTAATCTATGACAACTATAATGAGAGTAAAACAGTAAGCAGAGTTTTTTCTTAGAAATAATAAATATTTCTTTATGCTGTGGTCCACTGAGTGTGTCGATACTTACAGCTGTCAGAAATAATTTCAAAGCGCTTTAATATTAGAGAGTTTGATAGATGAGCAGTAATCTCTAACACACTCAATCTATCTCTCTGACTGCTTCATTTTAATGAAAAGGTTCTGTGATACAGTACACTACTGTCCAGCTCCAGTTTTAGGGTCTATGCGTGTGGGCACACTGCAAAAATCCCCCACACTTGGTGTGACATTTTTAAAAAGGTTGGCAGACTGTCTTCCATTACATTTTTTTCTTCTCTTTCATTTTTTGCTGCATATATCAGTGCGAGTCAGGACTCTGCTCGTGGTGAAATCCAGATGTTGTCTTGGTTTTTATCCGATGAAACGATGACATCATTAGTTTTCTGAAAAACTAAAAGTATGGATGTCCAATGAGATGAGCTCCACGAGCGTGTTTTTCTGTCTGTCAGATAATTTCTTTCGCTAAGCTTTGTAGTGGACACACTGCAAGCTTAGAGTCATTTGGCAGTTTGTTTATCACAGCTGTCTTACTGTGACTGTTTCATTGTCTGCAGCAGGGAAGACAGACAGCAGACAGAGAGCAGACAGACAGCTCCTCCAAACACAATCCAAGCTGAGCATTAGTCCATTACTAATGACATGACAGCAGCGCATGCTTTTCTGTTACTGCTAAAAACCAGGAATCCTTATTGCTGTGGAAGAAATGCAATAACAGTACAACTATGTTCACTGGAACCCAAGAGAAGAGATGAGAAGAATTAAGACTTATTAGAATATGACACACATCAGTGTGAGCGCAGTGAAACCCACCCAATCCCAAGAGAACTGCATTCACATCCAGTGAATGCAGCATATGGTTTACATGCAGTGGCAGCGTTCAGGATCAGGTAGACTGTGCCTGCTGGATTTCAGGTGAAACAAATGTTTGTGGAAGTCTGTGTCATTCTAAATGTGATCAATATAATGACGATGGTTCAGCAGCATAATAGTTCAGCCATATTGAGAAGTAAAAATCCTCCCTCCCACCCCTGTGTGTGTGTGTGTGTGTACCTGAACCCTGGGGCCACTCCCAGTTTGGGGGTAAGAGCCCTGATTGTACCTTTTACATGCGTTCCAGTTCTGCTTTCAGTCCGCTCTGCTTCTGTCTTCTCGTGCTCCTTCTTTCTGATCTTGCTGTTAGCTGGGATTGCTACATCTCTCATATCTGTAACTACTGTCTTCTGCTGCTTGGTTTGCCAGCGGCAGCTCGTCTGTCTGGAATTAGAAGTCCCACAGGACCTTAGCTCTGTGCTGTCCTCTGATGTGTCGCATAGGGACTTGTAGACTTCTCACCCCTACTCACCACAGATGTTCCTGCACACTCTCCAAGCTGTTTGCTTGTGTCTCTGAGTGTGTGCTGTCCCAGCTCGCCTGTTTTACCCTGCTGCTATGTGCTTGACGCTCTCAGGGCCACAGCCAGCATCTTGGGTCCTGTCTGCTGTGGTAGACTCCTGCCTTTTTGTGTAGCCGCTTCCTCTTTGTGCAGATGATACTTCCCTTGCTTGGGGAAGTATCATCCACTTATCTTATGCTGCCAGTTCATTCTGTATAACTAAGCTTCCTCATTTCATCTTGGGCTGTGGCTCTGATGCTCACTAATCCTCGCCCCCTCTTTCCATGGCTTGTGGAGCCTTAGTGTGCTGTGGACTTTGGGTGGAGTCCAATATGGACTGTGAGGAGTTCTGATGTATTAACATCAGTGGCAGCTATCTCCTCCTGTGGTCACCCTACTGGACCCCTGAATATCTGATTACTGGTAGGGTGTGTATGTTAATGGCTCGGACCTTATTCCCTCTGGAGGTATTTGGCTGTGGCTGACCTCCTTGCATCCTCATCATGGTTTGCGCTGGCCTGTGGGATAGCAGATGACTGTAGCTCTCCTGTGTGTCTGCTATCCTCCCTTCTGGTAATCCTGCATCTTCTGTCCTGATCACCTTCCTTCTCTATGCCACCAAGCCACCACACTTTTCCAGTCTGAACGACGTCCAGACGTCATTGTTGTAGATCCTGATCAGGTGGATCATCGAGTGGATGCCTCGCTCATTCCTGGTGTACAGCTTAATGTCATCCATGTACAGGAGGTAGATGGTGTACATGGATCTGTAACAGTAATGAGGACAGATTACCTTGGTGTGCGGTGACTCGTAGGATAACTTTGAATTAGCTTCTGGAGTTGATTTTCACAGTCTCACCACTCAGTTGTGTTTAAATATAGGAAAATGAGAAAAGAATAAAACAGCCATAATGAGAAAGGGACATGCACACAGGAGGCAGGAGGCAAGCGAGCCAAGAAAGTAGGTACTAATATTGTTAATTGACTCCCTGTTTCCAGCTGGCCATGCCAACGCTACCGTCAGCAGCATAAGGACAGACTTTTCAGAGCTGTAGCTTTAATCAGCTCGGTCCACACAGGACCTGATCGTCTTCAGAGGTCAGAGCTGAGCTTTATTTGGCTCAATCAATGTTAGCAAACCTGAAATGGAAGTTGGAAATATGAGTAATGCAGATATGACATTCCTGGTTGTCACAAGTGATTAGATTTCAATCAGATGGAAGGAACTGACTGTTTCTAGCAAATGGTGTCACAGATACACTTGGTGCTGCCTGAATGAGCTGTAATGAGGACTCTCTCCTGTAACAAACACAGCCACACATTGCACAGCAGGAGGAGTGTGTGGTGGCTGAGGTAATGAGTTGGTGTAATCATGGGAGCCGTCACTGTACCAAGGCAGACTTTTTTTTTCTTGTGAATGTTTTTAGCTGACAACAGGAAGTTGTGTTGATATTATTGTTCTCATTTTATAAACAGTGCCATTTGTTCTGAGATGGATTTCCATCAAATGTCTACACATTGGCTACAGTTCATTTCAGTGCGCTGTGGAAATGAACTCACAGAGAACTCTGGCTCTTTCCAGCAAGCACAAACACAAGCTAAACAGCTGTGGATGAAGGATCTGTGTTTCATTGTCAGACATATTGGTGCACGATGCTATTATAGAAAAATGATAAATGGCTAACCAACAAATTGCCCAGTATGTGGTGTGTATTTGCATTAGTGCAAATGTGCCTGATTGACTGACTGCTAACAGGACCGACAGAAGTGACAGCGATGCCCAGCATGGGACAGGCCATGTGTTTTAATCTGTTCCCTGTGTGGTTCTCAAGCTCCTGCAGGACCACTGTAACCCTACACACTTTTAACACACCAGCCTCCACTTCATGCAACAAAAACCCTTTCATATTACTGGGATTTAAAGCTGTATCCAACATTTTAGGTAAACACTGCATCGCTCAAACAAAATCAGTCCTCGACACCAGTGAGTCTGATGCCTTCACTTAACTAAGAAAGTTCAGCTGTTATCTGTAGAATAAAGGAAATCCATGCTACAAAATCAAATGACAAGTTTTCACTCAACTATTGTTTTATTATTTATGAGCCTTTAGCTCAGTCATCCTTTTCAGATCTTCTCGTTATGTGGTCACACTCAATGTCACTGCTAGCATCGCAACAAACGCTTGATTAGATTATCTCATGAGGGATCTAACCCTATTTTTACTGAGGGCAGGAAAACCATTTTTAGTAACCAAGCTAATCTATCAGCTGAGTTCCTGTAGGCTACAGTGAGCTGTTAAATATATTAACTTCAAAGTCCAGAGTCAGCAGTGTTTAACTTCTTGGTTTTAAGATGCCTTATATACAAAATAATTTCCCAAGCAATGGTCTAATTTACAGATAGTTCCTAATTCTAAAAATACTACCTCACTGGCCTTCCAAAGATCCATGTGACCACGTTGGAACCGTAGTGTCAGCAGGAGGGAAGCTGCTTAGGCCACTCTGCACTGACACCCGCCACGCAGCAGTGATGCAAGCTCAACACTTAACCAATCGAAGCGCCTCTTCCTGGTGACACGAACAGCTCAGTGCTACTGCTGATTAAAAAAAGAAGCATCACCTGGCTATTTGAAAAGCAGAGTGCGCCGTTCATTAACGAACAGACACGCACACACAGCACTTCAGACTCCAGACGGTCAACTACCCAGAATGCTTTGACTTTTATTGGAAATATGCATATTAAATGTTCTAATATTAGACATTAGTTTCACAAACTTTACATAATCTGTGTAATCTTCTTATTTCTGACATGTTCTCGTTGCATCTTTGTTAGTGAGTGGCACACACTCGAACGGGATTGTTGGCTTATTTGGTTTCAGTTCTTGTCTCTTTTCAGAGATTCTGTCAGACGTATTAAATTCTGCTCATGTTCTGTAATTTGCCACAGCATGACAAATGAAATCATCTCTAATGCTCTTATCCTGTGCACAGGTTTTTATGATACAACATGGATACTCTGAGTGAGTCATGCAGACAGTTATGGCAGCACAGTTGTAATGCACAGTCACCTGTTCATAATGGACATGCATACAATATGAGTATGACTTGGGAGTATGGCTTAATCTCCTTTGGGGCTTTTACCAGGACTGCTGCTGCTGCAAATAGACTAACTGTTGGCAGGCTGGATATTCTGTCCTGTCCACTGTCTGACCTGCAGCAGGGAGGGGGGTGGGGTGGGGCTGGATCAGGAGAGCAATAAGACTAAGAAGGTTGTAGGCTGAACAGCCATGGTTAACCCGTCATCCATAATAACAATGGGCAACATTAAAGTATTAAATGCATCAAATCATTTTTTTCACCAATGCAGGACAAAAGTCCTTAACTATGCACTGAAGTCGCAGACTGCATCAGGGCACTGGGTGGGCCGTCTGATCAGCCGGAGAAATCAGAGCCGAAGAAAAGTGAGATGAAATGAAATGTGTTCAAACGATGGGCTGATCTGTGCTGAGCCTGGTCCCAGCTGATACTTATTGTTAAGACTGTTCATTAGAGCAGACGTTACGTTGGTCAGACCGACAGAAACAGAAGGATTAATCCTTCGTTATGCACAAGCTACTCATTTGGTATTGATTCTGTAAACCACACGGATTATCCAGATGTCTAAATGCAGACTGTGATGGAGCAGCTCCTGTCACACGTGGGGTTTCTACTTCAAACTAACAGGATGGAAAATGTCAAAAAGGAAAGGTAATCAAAGTACTTTTCAAAACCACTGCACTATTTTTACGCTCATTATTGCACTTTTATTTGCACTGATATTTACTTTTACAATAAATGTATTAATCGATTGTCCCCATGACACATAGTTTTCTAAAATTATTTTGAGAGATTAAAAGCCTATCAAACAAAATGTGAGTAAGGGCAGAAAGAGTTTGGATCTTTTTTCTGTATTGGTATTTGTAATTTCCAGGTTGCCTGTGTCTGAAATCCATCCACTGCTGGTGCCGGGCATTCCTGTGAATGCCTGCGTCAGTGTGAGGCTTTTGTCTGGCAGGATGGATCTCAGAGACAGTGCTGAACATCTTCAGCTGTTTTGCCAACCTGTCGTGTTTGATTTGTGAAAACTGTGGAGGATCAAATAAAAAGAAAAAAGCAGTCTCACTGAAATGACAAAATGCATCTAGCTTTGGAAGGAGCATGAGAACACAGTGAAGAGAGAGACACTTCTTTAATTTGTTCTAACACGTCCTTCCTAACCATCCAGTGTGTTCATCCTGCTTGCTGCTTGCTCCTGTCTCTTCCATCTTAAAGTTAGCTCACTGTAAAGTCCAGAAATGAGGTGTGTCTTTGCCTTTAGTGTTACAAGCTGTGCTGTCTGAATCATTACTACACGAGTTTGACTTGATGCCTCCTGATGAGGTGTGAGATTTATGGCTGGTTTTAGATAGAAGAATTCTGAAGACTAGATGATGCATCTGGTGCACGTGGGTTGGACGCAGAAGAGCTGTGACCACTGACTTAACTTAAAAGCTAGCATAAGCCTCAGACTTTGAAAAAGAGAAAGTCCTTAGAAGTGATATTTTTACCTCTGGGTAATACTAATTATGTGGTGAAACATTTCTTTACATACCTTGACTCTACAGCAGGTCTATGCTGGACAGTTATCTGACTTCTATCCAAGAGAAGTGCTGTCTGCTATAACTGTGGATGAAATACAATCTACCAAACTGACCAGACTTTTTTAAAATGCAGGGAATGAAGAATGGAGAAAATGATTTGTGTGCTTTACAGTGAATGGCAGCCAGCAGAACAAAAGACATGGTGTCTGTGTTACTTCATGCTTTGTTGTGCTTACTGGCGTCACTCTGCAGGAGGAACACACACGCTGCCTGTCTCTCTGATGAACCACTGGTCCACATCTGATGAGAAGGCACACTCTGCCCTCCACTTTCTGACCTTATGCACTGTTCTATGAGGTGACAGTAATTTCCTGGAGCTCATACAGGGAAAGTCCATGACTTTAGAGCAGTTTCTGTGGTCTTAGGTATCCTGTTTTCTGCTGGTTTCTGTGGCTGTTGGAGAATCATCTTGAGTCATTGTGTGTCTTGACTTGTCTTTAGCAAAAGAGGTTTTCTATTTGAAATAAAACTGGTATGCTGTGTGATGTATTTCAGCTTCATTTAAGAAGAGAACTTCAGCTTTTTAGTATTTAAAATCAACAAGTGTCCAGCCTGGTGCTGAGCAGTCAAACTAAGAAGTGTTTCTGTTCTGGAAGCAGGATGCCCCTTAGAAGCATATCAGCTTTTTATATGTTGTGTTTGAACATGTGTGTGCAGAAGAGGAACATGTGCAGATGATAATGATACAGAGGCTTTTAATCTGACAGGATCAGTCAAAGACAGAACCAGAAAACTGTCCATTAGACCTTTGGAGAGCTGCTTCCTGCCTCACCTTTGACTTTGCGCTGGTATATTTGTACTTCTGACAATGGATGATTGCAGCAAACATTTCCGCTGTATTTGCTTACATTTCCGTCTTCACATAAGTAGTTTATGTAATAATGTCAAATTATGGGATTAGTGTCTGACTTGCCAGCCGAATGAAACTAAGATGAAGGCTGTAAATCACATTATGTTCAGTTTTTTAAAAGCTGGGCTCATTTCGTTTTTTAATGCACACAGTTTGTTAAAGATACGTGGGCCTATGTTCCTGTTGTGAAATCTTCTGATGTCTCTGATGTAAAACACTGCAGACGTGTGCTTAAAGAAAAATCATTATCACACACTCACAGCATTGCATTGGCATGGGGCTTTAAATGGAATCTCTTTGTTCATGTACTAATTAGTAATCATTTCAACACTTGCATGAGATTTGATATTCATTGTGAAATCCTGAGTGAAATGTAGGACAACATAAAAGTCAACAATGAGTCAGTGGCGTCTCCTTCAGCACAGCGCAGGAAGCTAAGTGGCTGTTCACAGGTCTGTCTGTGAGCAGCCCTGTGCCTTCAGGTGGGAGCAGAAGACTGATGTGTTTTCACTAATCTACTGTACTTTTCCAGTTTGGAATGCTTTAATTCAAACGAGAATTTATCACCACAGCAAGAGAGAGGCTGATCTAAAGTGGTTCATCAGCAAAGTTCGTCCTGTCAGCTGTAAATCTTTGGTTGGCAAACGTCTCCACATCAGGCTGCTCGGAGGGTGTGAGTGGACCACAGCTTACAAAAACCAGGCTGGCCCTTTACCCTGTGTGTGTGTGTGTGTGTGTGTGTGTGTGTGTGTGTGTGTGTGTGTGTGTGTGTGTGTGTGTGTGCTCACCGCCTTACTTTCCTCAGTGTACAAAAGTCAGAAAGGCAGCACTCATGTTTTTTATGTCCCATGTCATACTCAGATCCTTTACTTAAATGAAAGTGGCCACACCACAGTGAAGAAATACTTTGCTTCAGGTCATTTCAGTATTTTACTGCAGTACATGAAATACAGTGTTAGCTCAAAAAAGTACTTGCTTATAGGGGTATAGAAGTGAGGATCCAAATGCAAGGTACAGGAGGCAAGCCTTTTACTTACAGGCTGAAAACAGGAGTCCAGGACTCAGTCCATTAGGGAACCAAACAGATAAAAAACCAGTACCAGGATCCAGGCAGCTGCTCAGGGGAGCAGACACTCTGACGAAGGGAAACGGGAAGAAATAACCACAAATACATTTAACAAGACACGAGAGGGAGCAGAAGACAAAAGACAAGGTGACAGAGAGAAGGGAACACAGGAGGGCAAAGGAACAGAAACCAGAAGCAGACAGAGGGAAACGCTGAGGCTACAGAAGCACAAGGAAATTAAAGACCAGAAAAGACCAGAATTCATAGCAGAACAAAAAAGAGCAAAGCAGAAATCCAGAAATGATTTCAAAATGCAAAGACAAACCCAGAGTAAAATATATTAACCAAAAGTCCAAACTCAGATGCACAGAACCCTGGGACCATAAATACAGGACTATATAATCAGATCATCAACAGACATTTCATTTACATTTCATATTGTTACCGGATAACAAAGGTGTGGCTAATTTAAACCTGTTCATACTTTACATGGCTTTTATGATCCATCATTCATAATAATGCATCATAATTGGTTTTAAATTATAAAATCAGTATTAATAATTCGCAATTAACAGGTGAGCTGATGGCTGAGTGGTTAAGGTGCTGAAATAGCCTTAGAAATATTCTGCTATTAAAATTGTCAAAAGAGCAAAATGTGTGTGTAACTGAAGCTTTGTACATTTATAGTGCAATAAAAAAGCCTGTAAAATGCAGAAGTACTCACATAAAACACACCTGTTAAGGTTAAGCACTCAGAAGTGCACACGCTGTAAATAGGTTACTCTGTTTTCCATCCTGTGTCCTCAGCACCGCGTCTTTCTGCTTTGGAGCTTGAAGACTTATGGCTTTATGTGCGACGTGTGACCTTCATGAGGGCACAGTTAATAATAAATATGGCACTGGTGCAGATAAAGATGTGCCAGAGAACTTCACAAAACCAATAAGTTAATTTTTTCCCCACGATAACATTTAGTTATTACACTTTGTGAAGCGTTTGTATCTCCTGCAGGAGCACTGTAGTTTGTGCAAAAAAGCCTGGTCATATTGTGGCATTACTGAGAAAATGTGGATACATTTATTAAACTTTTTGTAGGTTTTTGAGCCAATGAGCATGGGACTAAATGTAGAAACTGTTGGCAACCATTGCCTGGTCTCCTACTGCTGAGAGGTTGGGTGTGAGGAACTGCACATCCTAATGAGTCTGTCCCTGCGTCAGCTTTGCCTTCAGAATTTTTAATGAAGTGTGTATGCAGGTTGCAGTCACACATGCAGCATATCAGCAGCATCTTTGTGTGTGAAGCAGCAGAGCGATCGCTGGGTCAGCCAGTGTTTATTCAGACTGTTCTGAAATGCTGTAAAAACCTTTTTTCCTAAACTAAACCCATTTTATGTCTCTATTTTTGACAGCATCAGTTTATTGTGTACAGTCTCCACTGCATGGAAACATAATGTACCGATGTGGTTTTCAGCTAACAACAGACTGTGCTTCAGGAGGGAAAAAGTCAGACTGACAGACAGATTCCACACAGAGCTTTCTTTTGTTTGCTTTTCATTTTCACTTGCTGGTCAGGTTTAGGCACCAGAACTACGTGGTTAGAGTTAGAGTTAACCAAACCCAACCAAAATACAGAGCAGATATAAACCTTTCTTCTAACTGAAACACCTGCTTTCAAAGTTAGGAAAAATAAATAATTTTTTCTTGTTACATGAAGAAAGATGCTGTATTTATTCTGCCTCAGCATCATCTTCCAAATCTTCCAAAACCACTGAACCAACTCCGTCCTCCTGAGGTTCTGCCTGGTTTGTGATCCATAGTTTCCACCTGGGGGAGTCATATGTTAATTAGGTTCCAGCTGTGATGGCATGAGATAATTATATTGAGTTGCCAGCTGCATGGCGGTGCAGTGGATAGTGCAGTTGCCTCATATCAAGAGGGTTCTGGGTCTGAACCTGGGCATGTTCTGCGCGCGTGTGTGTGAGTGTATAGGTTACCTCCTGCAGCTGCCCACTGCAGAGGGAGTTTCCCTGTGGAGAGATGAAGGAAACCTTAGCCAAGCAGCACTAAATGAGCTCAGGGTTCAGCCAGTAACACATGAAGTGTGTGCAGGTTTTCACTGAATCACATATGAAAACAGAGAAACCGCTTTCACTGCTTTTGGTTTGTTCTGTTTAGGTTATGAGACTAAAAATATGAATGAAACAATGAATGTAGAACATGTAGAATAATATGAGTGAGTTTCAGAATGGTCTCAGTGTAACAGGAGATAAAAAGGATGTGAATCGTGAAAGCAGTGTCTTTATAAATAAACGGTGTTGATTTTTGCAGAAACAGCAGATCCTGTTCCAGAAATACTTCTACATATTGATCAGGTCTTGGGTTTCTCCGCCCAATCACTTCATCCAATCTTTTATCCCATTTTCTGTAAATTTATCTGATTTTCCTTGTTTCTTGTCCTTGTACGTGTTCCTCTCTGTCTCATTCGCTCTCTGATGATGTTCAGCAGACATTAAGCCTTCCACCTCAGGGAGCTCCAGCCAGTGATTCACGTGAAGTCTGAATCAAACAGAGACCATATTAGCTGTGGTGTTTTTGTTGTTGACCTCCTGACCTTTTCTTCCTTGACATTTTTTTCACCTCTGCACAGGCAAAAGCAAACTTCTAATTTAGGAACCATGCATCACTGAAAGCGTGTAAATTCTGCCCCAAAGCTGATTTTTTTCTTTGTTCATGCTCCGCCCTTCCACCAAGTTTTTGCAAATATTACAGCGCAGTCTTTTTTCCATAATCTTGCTAAAAGACTGAAAACAAATGATCACTTGAACAAATATGTGGATAAATGAATCAGCAGCATGTCCGGCTTAAGAAGGGAAGGGGAACTGAGCATTTCAGTGCTCACATCTGAATCCCATTCAGTGTCAGAGGTTTGTGAGAGGATAAGAGGAATTGTCCAGGTCCTGTCTTCTCAGATGCTAAATACTGTAAATAATGTTTCCTTGATTGGAATATTTCCTAATTATTAGACATTTTTGAGAAGTTCATGATACATTATGTTCATAATTACACAGCAGAGAGCAGAAGGCATGCAGTGCCATTGAACCTGGCTTTCAGCAGCTTATAGGTTTAGTTGATGAAGAGTTTCATTGTGACTGAGTGGAGTTGACTTCTTTGTTAGTGAGAAAAAGTGTTACTGATCAGCTGAATGTCAAATGTGGAGACTCACTGTAGAGCTTCTAAAGCAGCTTGTCTGTTCCAGGTAGTGCTTAGAATCTTCCCTGGGTGCCAAGGTCACAGCATTTGGCAGCCATTAAGCCATTAAGACAGTGCTGGGTGGCCACACTTTGATATACCTGCCCTCTACTTCTCTTTGCTTTGCCTCTCTTTGACTTTCTGTTTATCTTCTTTTTCATCTCTCGCCCTTTTCCAGCATCCTATCTGTTTGCTGTCTTAGTTTTGTCCAAAGCCTGTCTAAAAGCTGTGATGATGTAATGCTGAGTGTCCTTTGCCATGATTCTGATTAGCCAGAAGCTCCCTCAACAGAATTGGCTGAGACGATCCATCACATGATTCCACAGGAACTCTACTGAGACACAGGGATGGTTGTCATAGTGGAATAAAAAAAATACAGATATGAAGATTAATGACACTCATAAGTGCTTTCCTTTTTTAACTGATCATTTCCTGCTCATCAATCACACACAGTGTTAGCTGTGGGTGCAGTGTCCAGTCCATCCCTGAAGCATTTAAATAAATAGCTCAGCATGTCTTTAAAGAAAATGATTAAGTATTGCATAATTACATGTGCTGAGCACATTTTTATGAAGTGAAACAGAAACTGCACACACAAAAAAACACACATTTATGGGATGCCGTCAGCCAGTGGGAGGAAGTAGATTCTGGGCAGGAGGTGACCTGCCTATCTCTGTGGCTGAGGTCACTCTCTGGTGGCAGGGACCCTGGGGTGGGTGACGTTCGGCCCGAGTTCCAAAAGACTGTGGATGGTGTGGGGCTGTTGTGGGGATGACACACCTCTGTGACATTGCATGGAGGTCGAAGAACGCACATTGGGATTCCAGAGTGTGCGGCAGTGTGTGCATCCAGTCTACATGTGTTCTGGGGAGAGCACATTCAAGCACATTCCCAGGGCTGTCCTGTGGAGAGTGCTTTGGGTGTGTGGCATATTGGACCCGTTGTTAAGGACTGTTCGGTCACTGTACAGCCATAGTTACAGTGTGGTTGCTGCTCCCAGTACAGGAGTTCACGTATCTCAGGCTCTCGTTTATGAATGAGGGAAGAAAGGAGCAGGAGACTGACAGATGGACTGCAGCATCGTGGATGCTGTATTGGTCTGATGTAGTGAAGAGCAAGCTGAGCAATAAAGCAAAGCTGGTGATCTACATTCCTGTGCTCACCTATGGTCACAGGGTGCAGTAGAAAATAGGAATGTAGTCACGCCTTTGGCAGCGACCAAAAGAGTGAGATGGCAGATACAAGCGGTGCAAATAAGCTGGATGGCTCTCCCTTAGAAATAGGGAGGTGGACCTCAGTTACTCAGGAGGGACTCAGAGTAGAGCTGCTACTCCTTCACATCAAAAGGAAAAAGATGAGGTGGGTTAAGTTCAGCTGGGAGCAGGCCCACGACACACAGGAGATAGTTTGTCTCTCGGCTGGTTTGGGAATGCCTCAGCGTCCTCCTGGGAAAGCTGGAGGAGGGAGGTCTGAGGATCCCTGCTTAGCCCGCTGCCCCTGGGAACCAGACCCAGGTAACCAGCGAAATATGAAACAGAAAGGAAAATCCATTTAGTAATTTATTCAAATTATTAGTATTATCATAAGGATTCATATTTGGACTGGATCTGGATTTCAGCTGATTTACCTTTGAGCTCATTTATGTAATTTTGAAATTACAAATAACTATTGTACAAGTGGAATCAAAACCATTTTTTAAATTTAATAAGTCATAATGATTTTTATCATTTGTCACCTGAAGACTGACTAATGACATGTCAAAATAATGTGTAAATATAAACCTTTATCAACTCTGGTGTTCGATGTCCTTTGTGTGTTCTGGCGAGACACCCCATGCTCCATACACCTGGTTACACAACTTGCAATTAAGGTTTTAGTGTCCAAGCTGCTAGGAGAAAGTCTGTTTGTACAAGTAACAGAGTAGTGGTCTTCTATCACATATCATGTCAGATATGTATCAGAATGGAAAAGAAACCTTGCATTGTTCAGCTGTTTCCAACTATTGCTTGTTTCTTCCGGTTGAGGGAGGAAAGAATGAGTAACCAATTCTAACCGCTCTCTATCCTTTCTATAGATAGCAACACAATCCTATTACAATAAACCTGAAATGTCCTAGCAAGGGCTGCACTGAGAGGACTCAGACTACACATGCTTCAGCTTCCTCCCTCCACTTTTTTGGACTGGCTATAGGTAAAGGTTCGGATGGCCTGGATCAGTTTTTCCATTCGGCCATGCTATGAGAGGAAAGCTGTGGTTCTAATCCGGAATGAACAGAATGGCATTCTCTTCAAAATCTGATAAACCACCTGAGAAGAGACTCACTTCATTTACATTTTGACGTCTCAAAAAGAATGCAAGACATGATTTTAGATGTTAAGCACTTCAGTTTGCATATTACATTGTAATTCTTTGGATTTTGGAATAATAGTAAGTTTGGCTTTAAGTTTATGCAGGAAGGTTTGTGATGCCTCATGTCTTTGTGTTCTCATGTAAAGACAAATTTGACATCATTTCTGTGGCGAGGCAAAGGAAACATGATTTTTTGATGTGTTGAATCGTTCTAAAGTTGGATTTACAGAAGATCTCATCTTATCGTGACTGTAGGTGTCCACCTAAATGGCACTAAGTTCCAAACTGAGGGTGTCCTCTTAAGAGAAGCTGTCTCATTACAGTAGTGACTTTTAGATGAAAGTTAAGGGGTGACTGTTAGGACGGATGACACAACTTTCAAAGCTAAATCGTCTTAAGGACAGTGGTCAAAAAGTGACCTGTAGTAACTGTTCCAATAGCGCCATCCTCAGGACAAACTTGATACCACTGTGAAGGTTAGGAAGAGCAAAACGGTATACAGTAATACTGAGTTTAGTCTATAAAGTTTTACACTGAAATGTTATGTACACATCAGTGACTGATAGCAAGAAGCATGGCTAGTCTTATTTAGAATATTAATCAATATATTACTGTAATAAATGATTGAAACTGAGATTAGAGGGTAGGTTGAAAATAGCTTATATTAAACATGAAATTGTATGTAGGGGAAATACACTGAGTGACAGCCTGTTTAGTTTCAGTAAGCTCTGAAATTTCTGCAGATAACATACTTACTTTACCAGACCAAAATCTATGCATTATTATTATTATTATTATTATTATATACTTTTCCCTTCCAAATTATCACCAGTCAGTTCTAATAAATAAATAATGAGTAATAGTATCAGTAATAGCTTAATGGCTGCCATTTGACAGAAATTGGTTGTGAGGCAGTTCTGAAGGTCAGCAAGGTAACAATACTCACAATGACAAAGTTGACCATTTAGATAGATAGATAGATAGATGGGGAAATTTCGGTGTTGCAGTAGTAATTACATGAGAAGACTGAAAAAGCAGATAATACTGGAGCTGGCCGTGGTTGGTGGTATAATCCCCAGCTGCTCCCTCCACATGCTAAATGTCCTTGGACAAGACACTGAACCCCAACTTGCTCCTGATGCGTCCATCAGAGTGTGAATGTGTGTGTGATAGTTAAAAGCACTTAAAGACAGAATAAAGCTCTGTATGAATGAGACTTTGAGTCCTTAGACAGAGAAGAATGAGCAGCAGTGCATTTACCGTATTTACAGTAGGGACTAAGAGCAGGGGTCCACACACAGTCCAGTTTGTGTGTGGTATGCAAAGCAATATGAAATGTTTTTGTCAGTAAGGAGTAAGGCTTGGATCAAATGAATAGCTCAACACTGTCACCACTTTGATGACTTAGAGACTTTCAACACAGTGTTTTTAATGACAAAATACTGTAAAAAGCAAAAAAAGATGCCCTCCTTCTCTGTTCTTCTCCTTCTCTGCAGTTTTCACTTTGGAAAGCCATCCAGTGGCCAGATCTGATGCTCCTTACTGTTCCCAAATTTAAGGCGTGCTAATGATCACTGTATGTCATGTAGAACTAAAGCTGATGAGAATGACATGAATACATAAGTTAAATGCTTAATTTGCATAACAGGCAATGCATAATTAGTCATTTAGAATCTGGAATTTTGCAGGGAATTGATAAAATATTTCTTGTTTTTGTAAACATCTGAATGAAAGCAGAGAGATATTACCATCCTTGGAGCCAAGCAGCTGGATGGCTGTAAGTGACATCAGAGCTGCCGTTGTCTTTTGCAGACGCTGCATCTGTCGATTTTTCTTTGTGTAGATACAGAAATATATGTGATGCCAACAGTATACCCCACTAGTACAGTAACCTGCAATGCTGTCTTTGTCTTACAGATCCTGGCCATGATCTCCATCCTGTTCATCATCATTTCCACCATCTCATTGTCCCTCAACACTCTGCCAGAGCTGCAGGTGGTAGATGAGTTCGGCCAGTTCAGTGACAACCCCAGTCTAGCCCATGTGGAAGCTGTGTGTATTGCCTGGTTCACCATGGAGTATATGTTGCGCCTGCTCTCAGCACCCAACAAATGGGATTTCATCAAAGCACCTCTCAACATTATCGATTTGCTGGCTATACTGCCTTACTATGTGACACTCTGCCTAACTGAATCCAACAAGAGCGTATTGCAGTTCCAGAATGTGCGCCGTGTGGTCCAAATTTTCCGTATTATGAGGATCCTGAGGATCCTGAAACTGGCCAGGCACTCGACAGGCCTCCAGTCTTTGGGCTTCACTTTGCGAAGGAGCTATAACGAGTTGGGACTGCTGATCCTCTTTTTAGCCATGGGCATCATGATTTTCTCTAGCTTGGTATTCTTTGCTGAGAAGGATGAAGATGCTACAAAATTCACCAGCATCCCTGCCTCATTTTGGTGGGCAACTATTACTATGACAACAGTTGGCTATGGTGACATTTACCCACAAACCCTGCTTGGCAAGATTGTAGGGGGGCTTTGCTGCATAGCAGGTGTATTGGTTATTGCTCTTCCCATCCCAATCATTGTCAACAACTTCTCTGAGTTCTACCGGGAGCAGAAGAGGCAAGAGAAGGCCATCAAGAGGAGGGAAGCTCTTGAGAGAGCCAAACGAAGTGGAAGCATTGTTTCTATTAATCTAAAGGATGCTTTTGCCCGCAGTATGGAACTAACAGATGTGTTGGTAGAAAAAAGAGAGGACAGTAAATGTCCTGTTGACAATCATCTTTCACCTAGTCGCTGGAGCTACCACAAGCACTACTCCAATACGGAGGTGAGTAGCCCCGGCAGGTCCCAACAATACCAAGAAGTGGCTCAGCAGGGCTCCCCTGAACGAGTTAAGCCCACATCTAACAAAACCACCCCTCAACATCTCAGTGCAAAGCGGCTAGAAGATGCTTACAACAAGACAGTTGGAATTCAGGAGCAGCAGGAAAAAATTATAGAAGAGCAGATTGAGATGAAAGCACTGTCCTCCACTCAGGCCCAGCAAATGTCACCTAAAGTCAGTATGTCCAGGAAGTCCTCAAATGTGACGGATGAGTTTCCAGTGGAAAGAGGAGAACGAAGTTCTCTGCTCCCCAGTGCTGAAGGAAGACAAACTGGCTCTAGGCATCAGTGTATTCCCCCTCCCTTGGATCTAAGTCAGATCAGCAACATGGAGGTGAAGCGGTGCCCTGACAACATCCAACCACTGACCATCATTAAAGAGGGTTTGTACGAGTTCAGAGAGGAGGTGAGTGGAGATTTGGATCTGGTATCACAGAGTGTGGAAAGCTCTGGGATGACGTATGAAAGCACCTGCACACCCCTGGAAGATTATAGCAGCCCTCAAAACACAAGACCCATGAAGCTTGACTTCATTGGATCCAAAGATGATGTTCTAATGGCAGTGATGACACCTGTGGCAACCCCAGCCTCCACTAGCTCAGCCAAGTGTGCTCAACTACTCTCTGATGACATGGTTTCCAGGTTTTCTCCATCTCCTAGTTCTGCTGGACAGGAGATTAAGTCTCCACTGGTTATCCTGCATTCTCCATCCCTGGCTCAGCAATATATCAGTCCCAGCAACTCACAGGGAGGAGGTGAGAGCTCAGCAGGCAAGAGCTTAGAAGGTGAAGGACAGCTCACCGGCTTAAGCCACCAGGGGAGGAATCACATGGAGAGGTCTGCTGCTGGCTCAGGCAGTGGTGCTAGCCCATTGTCATCAAAAGCTAGTCCACTTAAATGTATGCAAGACCTAGTAATGGAAGCAGTGGATGATGGAGGAGGAGGAGGAGGAGGAGGAGGAGGAGGAGGAGAGGAAGCAGAACAGAGTGGAGAAAAACAAGAAAATCACATTGTTCTGGATGGAAGCCTAACACCACCCTGTGAAACAAACATATGAGCTTAAAAATAAAGAAAGACTCACAAGGCAAAGGCTGATGGGATACATGACAGCAACTACCAGGAATAAACTGTGAGCTTTGCTCTCTGTGGAAACACAAAACTGTATAACATCTGCAAACTTTCTGGAGAGTAGCACGTCATATCGACTTTTGGACTGTGGTCCCTTTTTGTGAATTTGGTGCTGCTATGAAGAAACAGTCCTGCAGGGATGCCACATGACTTTATTACTGAAGACAATTCAGAAGCACATGCCTGCTTGAGCGGGCACTATCTGAACATGAATTTATTAAGTGGACACTGTCTCACGTCAGTGTTATTGACTTATTCCAATAAGACTTGAATGCTGCAGGGCAAAACAGTGACAGCTGACAGATGTTTCGGGCCTTGTCTGAATGAGAATATTTACAACTATCCTGAGGAGTTTTTGTGTAGCGCTCACCAAGTATAATTTACATGTTCCCAATGCTTGCTATCTATCTGCTATCTATTGATTATAATAAACTAATTACACCAAGAAAAGACGGAAGATGGAAGAAAATTATATTTTTTATATTTGCAAATTTTGAAAATGTATCTTTTGCATAACTTGGAAAAACACTGATCAGTTGTTTCTCTGTATTACGCTTACTCGTTGTTCTCTAAGTCCAGGTGTTACATTCAGGTAACGGGACAAACACAAGCACATGATACAGTCCTAAAGTCCCACTGCTGTCACAGCATTGCATAGTCCAGGATAACGGATGCATCTGCTACTGAGCACTGAGATCAGTGTGTGTGTGTGTGTGTGTGTGTGTGTGTGTGTGTGTGTGTGTGTGTGTGTACATATATGCTTTTTTTGCGTTTTCTTTTGTTTTTCGTGTCTGTCTTTCTTGTTTGAAATGAAGCAGGATGTTGATGGTGAAAAGGGAACAGAGATGTCATCACTATATCATTCACTGACAGAGCACTGTCTCGCTGTTTGCACACATTTCTAGTATGAAATATCCTGACCATGAACCAAATTAATGAAGAACACTAAACCCATAATGAGACGTAAAATTTGAGACATGAAGATAGAAAGGAAACTGAACAAGGACTGGGCAGTTTCCTTCATTCCTCACTTGTGGGTCATCCTGCACTAAGAGTGTCCCAGCTCAGGGGCTCCTCACACAGCCTCATACTGTGTGTGTTGCACTGAGGCATCCACCTCTGAATGTGGTTCAGAAAAATCTGGCTTTCTTTTCAGCTCCTTAATCAAGAAAATGACCTGCCACATGTTGCACAGTGTGTTCAGGCAGCCCTCGTTAATTTAGGAATAAAATTGTGACTGTAGTAATAGAGTTGATGAAAAGGACCCACACACACCATCCTTTTTGTCTCTGTGAGACTAGTGTCTTATTCAAGGATGGTTTCATTTTGATTGGTTGGCTTCAGTCATTATTTCTGGTAGTAATCTTATCGTTCTACTCGCTGAGCTAAGAAGAAAATCTGGTAACCCGAAGACTTCAATAAAAATAAAAAGACCATCAGCAATCAGATAATCAGACAGGCTGGAGCCGAAGCAATCAGCCATGTAACCTTTAAATTTCTCTGTTTGGATGGAAAAATGAGAACAAACTGAAAATTATTCACCAACCATCCATCCCAGTTTGATTCCCCATGCTTTACTTAGTAGCTTGGTATGATTCAAAGTGTGTCTGGTTTGAGTACAGCACAGTGACATGCTGCTGTTGCTGTTGTGCTTGAAAAGAGTTCATTAAGTCAACCAGTAGCAGCAAGGAAGCCTCAAACTGGCCAACATGCTAAAGTAAGAAAACATGTAACTTCAGAGAATAATGTTACCAGAGCGCTGATCATGTAAGTTATGTTCCACCCATTCCAAATCGCATACTTTATACTTCAATTAATACTCTATGAGCTGCACTTGCTATATTATTATATTATTATTATTATTATTATTATGAAGAGGGTCAGAGGTCAAGGTTGAATATTTTGGTGCAAAGTAGCATTTCCCAGTTGCATATACATGCGGCATGAAGCAGTGCATGCTTTGTAAGGAGACTGCAGAACGTACACGAAACAACAAGAAAAAAGGGTCATTTAGAAAGCGGGGATAACGTGCTCTTCAAAGCCTCCTTTAAAGCTTCCTTCAGAGCTTCCTTCAGAGCTTCCTTCAGAGCTTCCCAAACCCTGGTTAAAGTTCCTGCTGTGGAAATTTACTTGGAGAGAGATAAGAGGCACAAGGCAAGCCTTACACCCTTATTTTGAGTGTGACTGTTAAAGACAGGACCAAGTGCGTTTGTGGTTCACAGCAGCGCTTTTCATGACAGCACTCTTAACAACATTTGTATGCACAGTGTACTGAAGTGATCATTGGCAAACTTTCTCTCCCCCCAATACCTCCATAGTCTGGATAGGCTGATGATTTTTCCCTGTTCTGTCTGATCATCTGATTCACGCCACCACGCTACCAGACCTCAGCAATGAGCTCATCTGTTCATTATCTGTACAAAAGCTGCCAAAATAAGACCAAGAGGCAATAGACAAATAAATCTCCTTTGTGTAATTTATAATTTAGGCTACTGTTCAAACCAGAACTTGTTCATATCTGATGACCTGAGAGAGATAAATAGAGGGAGCATGTGATCTTTTTCATGGGTGCTGACTGTATCATACAGGTGGAATAAGAGTGCCCTCTACAGGCAGCCCTGCACACTTTAATGAAAGGACCTGATACTGCTTCAGCACTCTGCATTATCTTATGAATTCCTTTTCTTTTTTCTTTAGATCAGATGTGCATTCGTTGCATGTTCACACATTCAAATGCACATTTAACTCTGATGAATAGAGAACAAGGTGAGTGATCAAACTGGTCACAAACTAAAAGGGGAATCATGCTGTAACTGTTCCCTGATATCTGTACAAATCCTTTCACCGTTCATAGTTTTTGTCATTTAAAACTAATTAATTGCATTTTTATAAAAGGAACTGAGCTGTGTGTTGTTCTTAACATCTCAGTATATGAAGTTAAAAAATAGTGCCTTTTCATAAACAGACAATTTATGAGAAGGTGAAAAAACCCTGTAAAATATGTCCCAATTTTTGTCTTTTTCTCCTTTTTTTTTGTTCTTCTGTTCTCTCTTTGTTCTTGTGTAGTAGTTTGTTCTTGTGTAATCCTCAGATTTTCAGGTTTTGCATACCTTCACAACTTTGTATTATTAACTCATCAACAATATTGACAGTCATTTAGCTTCTGCACCCCATAGTTCATGGTTCTAACCTCATGGTGCCACACTGTCATTATATGTCAGCATCTGAAAGTGGCTTCAGTTTAGCTGAGCGGTGAGTCCAGCTTTAGGATATTGTATAAGTGAACCGGACAGCTGAACAGACAGCAGTGGAACAATGGAAAGCTGTTGCAACAGGAATGTGACATGGCTTTTTATGGGTCTTTCAAGTGGAAGTGATTAAGTCTTAATTTCTAACAGTATTAACACTGTTTCTAGGAGCCCATTTCCCACATAGGCCATTCGAGACAATGTGGATTCAACTAGAATGATGACAAAGTACCCTGAATAAAGAAATGATGTGGTTTTCTTCAAAATTATAATTTTAGTTCAAGTAAGATATTCGCTAAGATTTTTTTAAAAATTAAGTTTGCTACACTGATGAAAAACAGGATTGCCACTTCCTTTATGATACTGGACCTTGATGGGATACATAAGGGTTGGCTTATTACTGCTGCAGATCAGGACCCATAGAAAGAGTGCTTTGGCTTTCCACAACCTCATCTCCACTCAGTTGTCTGAAAAAATTTCATTTGTATTCATTGTTATCATGTAGGTTTTGTACAGTGAGATAAGCATACTGTAAGACACAAACCAGACCCTACAGCCTGCTCCTTCATCTGTCAGGCCTGCTGGACTTCTTTTATTGTTTCTTTAATGCCCCAATATTCCATCCTCATATACTCTGTTGAATAGTACCCTGTGTGATGACTAGTCAGCTTTATTATATGTATTTCATTGTAATGATAGCAAATGATGAAGACATTTGATTCAGTTATCAAAATGCAAGACAAATAAATGTGTTCACGTGACCTAATCCTACGTGTCTTTTTGTGTTGTATGTGCACACACACATGTTTGGGAATGTAGGAAAAGCTGGGCTCCAAAGTTGCAGGCTGATGATGTTGATGGTGATGATGATGATGATGATGATGATATAGTTTTGGTAGTATTATCACTGCAAATGTGTTAGATGTTCTCTGCTAAATTGTATGCACAAGTGTGGGTATCAGAAAGTGATGTGAGCAGCTTTATTTTCTTCAGGAGTACTGCAGCAGCGCCCTGCCTCCTGCTGTGATGGGATGGAGGGTCGTGGAAAGCCAGGAATATTAATTGCAACATGTAAAACTCTCTCTTTTTTCAAAAGCTACTCCTGCACAGTTTAAACTGCTTTCAAAAGTCACAGACAAAAGGGGAAATACCCTATAATTTAAAAAAAAAAATGCAACATTTCAAAAAATGAACAATGACTGATGTCCAAGGTAACAGAACTGACGTGACAAATGTGTTTACAGCAGTTAGCACTTCAAATCAAAAGACACTAGAGAAAGTGGTAATGGCTTCTTTTCAACTCTGTCTACACTGCTAAAAAAGGAGAAGACTTTTTAATCAGAGTGTAGCATCAAGTCAGTTAAACTTGTTCAATATTGATGTGGTCAGTTAAGTAGCAGAGGGGGCTGAGCTGCTTTAGTGTTCATGAAATCAGCAGACTGAATACTGACAGGGACTAGAAAGAGAGATCAAATTTCCCCTATATTAGCTTCTCTTCACTGGCTCCCTGCTAAATCCAGAACTGAATTTAAAATCCTTCTACTTACTTACAAAGTCTTGAACAATCAGGCCCCATCCTATCTTAAATTGTACCATTAGAGCACTTCTCTCTCAGAGTGCAGACCTACTTGTGGTTCCTAAAGTTTTTAAAAGTAGAATGGGAGGCCGAGCCTTCAGCTATCAGGCCCCTCTCCTGTGGAACCAGCTCCCAGTTTGTCTTCAGGAGACAGACACCCTCTCTACATTTAAGATCAGGCTTCAAACTTTCCTTTTTGATAAAGCTTATAGTTAGGTCTTAGTTATGCTGCAATAGGTTTAGGCTGCTGGGGGG
>VUQH01041339.1:19274-34824 GCA_015106775.1 Etroplus canarensis | reverse complement strand
ACTCAGGTGAAGCTCCGCCTCTCCCTGCAGGTGTGTCAGGCACCAAGCGCTGAGCTTTTCAGGCCCTGAGATTAGAGAGGAACGTTTTGAACTGTCCAACAAATGTAGTCCAATCAGAGCTGCTGTTAAATCAACTGTTATTTGATCCTTTTGAAACATGTAAAAACACAGCAGCTTCAGCAGCATTACAGTTCTGTTTCCTGCCACAGAGAGAGGAGGATCCACGTTTGGTTTGGACTTTGAAACAGCGTGAACATGATCATCTGGACTCACCAGTGTTGGACAGAAGCTCTGCTGTGTTGTTGAGGAAGGCTCGATGAACTCAGTTTAATGTTCCTTTGGAGAGAAACAGATTAATCTCAGCTAAACTCAGCTGCAACTCAAACATTTAGTTTCAACTCATAAATGTTGGAATGTCGTCTTTCCAGAGTTTTGCTCCGCCTCCTGAAGTACTTCTGTTCTGAGTTTGGATTCAAATTAACAGTTTCTGCAGCAGTACAGACAGACTTACCAACACATAGAGAAGGCGTATTTAAGCTGGACTTTTGTCCACAATCATTTGGACTCTCCTGAAGACAAACTGGGAGCTGGTTGTAGAGACTCTGCTGTGTTGCTTAGAAACACCTGATGGACTCAATTTAATCTTCTTGCAGAGACAAGCAGGACTCGACTGCAGCTCTGCTGCTGTTCTCACACACTTTAACTTTCACTTCTGGAAAATAATGTTGAAGCTCTCTCTCCCCTTTGCTCCGCCTCCCCCTGCAGCTCTGCATGTCAGGGTTTCTTCTCTCGGATTTATGCTCTCATTGTGAGTGAGCTGCTTTATACTGATCAGCATGGAGCAGCGCACGATGGTGTGTGTTTAAACTTTACAGTAATGAGGGCCTCAGCTGATCAGAATAAACTGATCAGGGCTGTGGTCGAATTATCTAAAGAAGTGACCTTGTTTTCTGATCACGTCACCTCGGTGGAAAACATGAGGTTAAGCAAAGACGTGAAGGAGAATTTCTAATGACTCAGGAAAACACAAGGTTGGTTCTTATGGAGTCTGACTGCTCTAAAACAGACACCTAAATAATGTGATGGTGGATGTTGCTGACTTAGGTCTGCTGTGGTCAAACTGCAACTTCCTCAAGATATACCACAGACAGTCCAGTTCTTGTGTCATTTGGCATTCCTTGGGTATTTCTCTCACTTTCCCTTCTTTAAGAATTCTGATTCTGCAAAAACATAGAACATTAAAAAAAATAGCATTTCAGAGATCACCGTGACAACATGATGGGAGTCTGAGAAAATATCCAGCCTTCTTGTAGCAATAAATTAATACAGGGAAATAGTCAGGATTCACCCCAACTGACCTTGGCACTTAACACTGTAGAAATACATCAGATATTAAACTTTCTGCTGCCAGGAGATACACCTGCTTATACATAATATTACCAAAGTCTAATGAAGAGGGTTAATGAGTGGTTAAGCCAAGCCTCTCGCCAAGCCAGATTTTTTTTTTTCTTTTTTTGTTGGGGGTGCTGGGGGAGTAATTCAGCTGGCATTGAGAACCGAACAGTTACAGAACGATACCTCTAATAAGAGCTGACGGTGACCTGGATATATATGAATTTGAGAACCTTTTGCCATCTGGGGTGTTGTTACAGATAGAGATCTCGAGTTGGTTGCACAGATTATCAGGCCCCTGCTAGCAGTCAAAAGCTGCTAAACTGTTGGATCATCTTCTTCTTCTTTCGGCTGCTCCAGTTAGGGGTCACCACAGCGGATCATCTGCCTCCATCTCACCTTATCCCTGCATCCTCTTTCCTCACACCAACCCTCTGCATGTCCTCCTTCACTACATCCATCAACCTTCTCTGTGGTCTTCCTCTTCTCCACCTGCCTGGCACCCCCATATTCAATATCCTTTGTCCAATATGTCCACTATCCCCCCTCTGCACATGTACAAACCATCTCAGCCTTGCCTCTCTGACTTTGTCTCCAAACTTCTCAACATGAACTGTCCCTCTGATGGACTCATGTCTCTGCTCACTCCCAGGGAAAATCTCAACATCTTCAGCTCTGCCACCTCCAGCTCCACCTCCTGTCTTTTTGTCAGTGCCAACGTCTCCAAACCATACATCATAGCAGGTCTCACTACTGTTATGAACAGGCTGTTTAAGTAATTGATTGATTGAGTGAATATATTTTTTTAAAGAGGGTAAACATGCAAAATATATATAATCCTTGAGCAGAAATTTGTGTGTATCATAAGCTGACTTTTGAACAGGATGTGTGTGCATGCTTGCTACCATAGTTGACCTTTATGCAGGTTCATAATGTATAACTGAAACTTAAGCTCAGAACAGGAAGCTGCAGACACCTACACACGGAGTAGACGTGTGGGCTGAGCAGACATCAATGGCTGCATGTTCCTAAAATTGACCAGAACTTGAGGAAAAAATGCCATAAATGGGCGTATGTGTTGTATAATGTCTGATCCGCATCCAGCAGGAGGACATCATGTGAACCAGAAGAAGAGACTGTGGACCAATCAGAAGAAGAGATACTTCAAAGATGCAGAAGACTATATAATGTGACATTTCCTTTCTTCAGGGTCCCTCTCTTGCTTAGCTCATGTGTAGATTGTGAACCAGGCCCAGGCAGACTTCATGCCCTGCTGAGTTTTGGGGTAGGTTGAGGGGGACCCAAAGGCCAAACTCTGTTTGGGCTTTGTCTCTTGATTAAACATCAATAAACTCACACTCAACTAAGCTTACAGTATTAGTCTTTTGTTATTGATTAGTTATTGATTACGTTTCATCCAGGCTTCAAAGAATCGAGGAGGGCGAGGAGGGTCACCGGCAGAGAGGGGAATTTCCGCCCTTAACACTACCGTCTTGTAAACCTTCCCTTTCAATGCTATCCTTCTGTCACAAAACACCCCTGACACTCATCTCCACCCACTCCACCCTGCCTGAACTCTCTTCTTCACCTCTCTTGTGCTCTGTCTGTTACTTTGGATGGTTGATCCCACCTAACACCACCTACTCTAGCTTGGAAAACCTGCTTAGAATTGTAAATATCAAAATGCTAGTTTTTAAGGTTGTGTTCATAAGTTTGGGGACAGTGACTTGTTTGTTTTTGTAATTTTGCCTTTGTATGCCCCTACAGTGGATTATAAGCCAAACAATGTGTGGTTTACACGTTTGCCTTACAAGCAAAAGGTCCTTGGTTCGATTCCAGGTGGGGATGCAAGGTCCTCTCACCACGGAGGGTTGCATCAGGAAGTGCAACTGGTGTAAAACCTCTGTTAAATTACCAATGCGGATTAATCTGCTGTGGCGAACCCTTGGGGAGGTGTATGTCGAGGGTACATTTCAGTGAAAAATGTGCAGACTTGTAGCTTTAATCCAAGAGGTCTGAGAAAAGAAATGCATTAACTGTTCTGGAATTAGAGTAATTTTTATACATAGTCCCATAGGCTCAAAGGTAATGGGACAATTGACCAACAAGTAACTTCATGGCCAAGGTGAGGCCTATTCCCTCATTATTAAGATAAGATATTCCTTTAATGTGTCCCTGTACTGTAGTGATTTACACACTGGGCTTGCAAGTGAAAGGTCCCTGGTTCGATTCCCAGTGGGGATACAAGGCCCTCTCACCATGAAGGGTTGCAGCAGGAAGGGCATCTGATGCAAAACCTCTGCCAAATTACCAGTGTGGATTAATCTGCTGAAGGTACATTTTTCAATATCACAAGGAAAACAGGCGGTATGGTTATGTCAAAATTTTTTACATTATTTACCCTTACATAATATTTGTTATTTACAGAAAGAAAGTGCATTGTTATCCCATGACGAACTGGTGGATTTATGCTTCTGCATCAAACTGAAGCCATAGGTATGCTGCAGATGCAGACACTTCTGAAACCTTACGCTGTACCCTGTGGCGTAACTTGACATGCACTTTTCTTTAAATGTAACTTCATGTCAGGTCGATGTACATGACACACAGGTATGAAAGACGGTGATGGCATCTCCCATATGCATAGACTACACTGTAGGCTCTGCAGAGACTCACCGCAGAGGTATAAATTAAGTTGTAGGGTTTCAGAAGAGTCTGCAGTGTTGCAGAAGCACACACCTATCAAGCATAACATTATGACCACCTGCATAATATCATGTTGGTCCCCCTTTAGCTGCAAAAACAGCCCTGACACATTGAGGCATGGACTCCTCTAGATGCCTGAACGTGTGCTGTGGTATCTGGCACTAAGATGTTGGCAGCAGATCCTTTAAGTCCTGTAAGTTGCGAGGTGGGGCCTCAGATCGGACTTGTTTATCTAGCAAATCCCACAGATGCTCAATTGGATTGACAACTGGGAAATTTGCAGGCCAAGTTAACACCTCAAACTCATTCTTGCACTCCTCAAACCATTATTGCTTTGTGTCAACCAACCACGTGATGTAAAAGAAAACAGGCCACCTTTGTCCACTGCTCCGTGGTTTAGTTCTGATGCTCACATGTCCATTGCTGGTACTTTCGTTGGTAGACAGGGGTCAGCATGGGTACCCTGACTGGTCTGCGGTTATGCAGATGCATACACAACAAACTGTGATGCACTGTATATCTGGACATCCTTCTGTCAGAACCAGAATGAACTTTTTCAGCAATTTTAGCTGTAGTAGCTCATCTGTTGGATCGGACTACACAGGCCAGCCTTCACCCCTCATGTGCATCAGTGAGCCTTGGCCACCCATGACCCTGCCACCAGTTCACCACTGTTCCTTTCTTGGATCACTTTTGATAAATACTGACCACTGCAGACAGGAACACCCCACAAGAGCTGCAGTTTTGGAGATGCTCTGCCCCTATCATCTAGCCATTACAATTTGGCCCATGTCAGACTCACTCAAATCCTTACACTTGCCAATTTTTCCTGCTTCTAACACGTCACCTTTGAAGATAAAGTGTTCTCTTGTTGCCTAAAATATCCCACCCACTAACGGGTGTCATGATGAAGAGATATTCAGTGTTATTCACTTCACCTGTCAGTGGTGACAATATTGTGCCTGATCAGTATAAATCCACAGGTAGGCTTTACAGAGATTCACTGCAGAAGTATATATTAAGCTGTAGAAGACAAAAGATCTGGAGTTCATTCCAAGTGTGGAACTTGTATTTGGTAGCTATTCACTGAAACTCTCAATGTGAGGTCCAAAGAGAAGAGGGAGGCCATTACTGGGCTGAAAACCCAAAATAAGCCTATCAGAGAGATAGTAAAAACATTCGGAGTGCTCAAAATAACAATCTAGAATATTCTCAAAAAGAAGAAATGCAATGCTAGATCATTCATTCATTCATCTTGTTCCACTTATCCAATTCAGGGTCGCGATCAGTCACACCAAAAGGCCTCGAAGATCACAGAAGACAACTAAAGTGGATGATAGCAGAATTCTATAGGCTATACTCTTTGCTCAGATTCAGATTAATGTTGAAAAACTGATTGGCCAGTGCTTCACAGTGCAAATGGATAATGACCCAAAGCATGCTGTAAAAGCAACACAAAAATTTTTCAAGGCAGAGAAATGGGATAGTCTTCAGCAGCCAAGTCAGTCACCTGCTCTCAACCCAATAGAATAGTTTTTCCATTACTGAAGACAAAACTTAAGGCAAACAGACCCACAAACAAGCAATAACTGCAGGCGGCTGCAGTGGAGGCCTGGCAGAGCATCTCAAGGGAGGAAGCACAGCATTTAGTGATGTTCATGGGTTCTAGACTTCTCGCAGTCACTGACTGCAAAGGATTTTCATCCAGGTATTACAGTAAAAACAATCATATTTAAAGTTATGATAGTTTGTCTCATTACTTTGGACCCTTTGATTATCGAGGACTATGTGTAAAAATGGTTGTAATTCCCAAAGCCTTGCATTAAAGCTGAAAGTACATGCTTTGATCACATTTTGACTGTAGATTTCAAATCCACTGCGGTAGTTTATAGAGGCAGAAACATTTCTTAACTTTTGGTTTTAACTCTTGTTCTGTTCGGTCTCTGTAAAGTTTGCATCATTATGTATTAACGTGGACATGCTCTGCCAGTATTATCTGTTGCACCTCCCCTACACAAAAACCCCGCCTGCTCAGTCCCTTGGGGTAATTGCAATTGTACAGAAATCACACCAACAGCAAACTACAGGTGGATCTGGTGGTGAACACATCCTGCTCTCAGTTGGCTATATTTTTTTGCATTGGACGGAAAACCAGGGAAGACCCCGAGTAAAAATGTCTGTAAGTGAAAATCTTATGCTTTTTGCTGTTCGTTTTCTGTTAGGAATGTTAGAGGCTGTGCCAGATAAAAAGTTGCTTTGTCTATTATAAACTAAGACATGCTTTATTATAATGAATAAAAAAGGAGAATTACATTGAGAAAGATTTATTACTCTACTGGGAGTGAATTTGCAGGAATAAGTTTGATAGTGTTATTTGTACAGAGTCCTCTTAGGAGTGATGTCTGGACTTGTCTGGACATGTTTGCTCTAACTAGTAATTCATTTGTCAGACTGTAGGGGGCATCAAGCTATAACATGTATCCCAGTACAGCTGTGAACCATGATTATAGGTCATTCAGTAAATTTAAACAATAAAATGGACAGTGTTGAAAAATGCTCTGCTCTTCATCGCAGCTCGCTAAAGATCTGATGCACCCCAGCTTTGCAGAGGAGAGGAGAAGACACAAGAAGAAGAGGCTGGTGCAGACCCCAAACTCTTACTTCATGGATGTTAAGTGCATGGGTAGGCATTTCAGCCCATGTTGCTCCATACATTAAATTTTCACAATTTCTTTTGTCATAATTATGTGATAAATTCAAATTTTTCCTCTCAATACCTATCAGGGTGCTACAAGATCACCACAATCTTCAGCCACGCCCAGACAGTGGTGCCCTGTGCAGGCTGCTCGATAATCCTCTGTAGGCCACGAGGGGGAAAGTGCAGACTGACAGCAGGTAGGGACAATGTCAGAAACTGTATTTCTGAAAATGACAGTTTAGTTATACGTTGCCCTAATTTGCAAGGAATTACCGACATGTTTTTCTCCCCCTAGGCTGTGCCTTCAGAAGGAAATATACCTGAACAGTAACGTGCCAGAACAACCTTGGATAGTTGAGTCTGAGCCACACTCTCCGTGTCTCAAATCCTAAGTACAGAAATTTCCTCTATTTATCTGAATGAATATTTATAATATAGAGTGAAACTTTACTCCCCGTGGGGCTAAATGAAACAGAGCATGAGAGGAATTGTATCAATAAAAGATGGATCAAGAATCATACACAAATGTATGCACCTGGATGCTCAAATTGAGTTGTAGTAATATCAGAATGACACAATGAAGCACTTACCGTAAAAACGTTTGTCACTACTTATGTTGCATAAGTGAAACAGATTTTGTAATGATCAGTCGTGATTTCTGTAAAACATTTTAATAGATTGACATGGAGGGGGGTGGTGAATGAAGTATTTCATAACAGTCTCAATAAAATGTGAGGCACTCTCAGTGGCCCTGGTGTGAGATGAAACCATGATGACCATCACAAACAAAAATAAAAACATTTAAAGAATTAATTGTCTGTGTTACGTGTGTTCTTTGGTTTTGAGAGTTCCTCTGGCAAAAAAGTGGTGTAAATGAAAAAAAAAAAACAATAAAACTTAACATATTACCTAACATTATTCTACTATATACAATAACTATCCATGGTTGATAAAAATTGACTGAGATTCCAGGGATATGGGTTTAGCTGACTAATGTAATAAAATATTGTGAAGTATTGGCTGCATTATGGCGTTTTGTTGATAATGACACAGTAGGTGTCAGCGGTCAGATCAAACTCAAGGAAAGGTCTAGACACTGCTGAAGCACATCTCTCAGGTTTTGCAGATTCCCAGACATTATTAACTTTAAATATTCAGGATGGTTGCAAAAAGCGGAATTGCATTGTAATTAAATGTAAGTCACCGAGCAGCATGTTTTTATTCTGTGCTCAAGAATGAAGCCTTTCCATGAGGTCACCTGTTCACTTGACCACTGTGTTGTTTACACACAAACAGATCTAGCAGGAGACTAGCACAGATAAGTCCAATGTGTGTTAACTTGCAGCCACTCAAGGTGAAACAACAATCTGAAGAAAAAAAAACCAAAACTGTTGGCTAACTTAAAATCACCACTGGGTGGTGCTTAGAAGCCATACAAGTGTAGACTGAGCA
This sequence comes from Etroplus canarensis, assembly GCA_015106775.1. Classification (NCBI taxonomy): domain Eukaryota; kingdom Metazoa; phylum Chordata; class Actinopteri; order Cichliformes; family Cichlidae; genus Etroplus; species Etroplus canarensis. The sequence goes on along the minus strand of VUQH01041339.1, from coordinate 26,576 downwards.
AAACCCTATATCATCTGTAGCCTAAGTTTTAAAAATAATCAGAGGTGTAATGTATGTGCACATTATATGTAAAATTAAGCCAGTTTAAGTGGTTGAGTGACCAAATCTGAGGTTTCTTTGGACAAATTTGTTGCCAGTTCTTTCTAAGTGGTCAAAAATCTGTTATGGAAAGAATTTTTGCAATAACAGATGTAGGTTAAAAAACAATCATCAATCTTATTTTTAAAAAAGTTGTGCTTTAGGAAAAAAAACAAAACAAGGGACAAGCATTAAGTTAATCCCCGTTTACATGGGGAATAAAGATTTTACAGCTCGAAATGCGGAATGCAGTCGAACGTTTAATGGAATGTTAATGATGATCTCATCCTCTCCAGCTTCCTCTCTCTGTTTTTATAAGCTGTTCAGTTCTAGCAGGGTCTGGTCCAGGACTTGGTGCATGCCCAGATTCTCCTCTTTGGCATGTGATAATTTTTCTGGAGAGAAAAGAAAACGTGACATGGTGAACCCTCAAACACTAGTTAACAGTACTGCTCATTTCATGCCATTTAAATCTCTTATGAGGTTTACCACACAGCACCCCTTAAAAAAACAACACAAATGCCGGTGTTACTGGACAGATGTTTTGCATAACTACTTTGGTTAATGTGTCACATGCAAAAAAATTCAACCACAATAGAGTGCCTTTCATGCATAAACTGCTGACTGCTACAGGACTGTTAGTAGCAAAATTCAGGATGGAATTTTTAAGGACTTGTGCAAATTATGGAGTCATAAGTATATCCCGATTTGTGCACACAAAACATCAGTACATACAGTCATTTGGGGGAAAAAAAAAACCAAAAAACTTCTCTTGCATCCCTGTGGAGGAATTGTGGCTCCCTTGTCTTTACAGCAGTGCTTTAGTTCATTGTGGTTTGTGGGAATTTGTTTCTTAAGAATACGCCACAGTATTTTAATCAGGTTGAGTTCTGGACTTTGACTGGACCATTGGAACACCTTGATTCTTTTTTTCAGCCATTCTCTTGTAGATTTGCTTGTGTGCTTGGGATCATTGTCCTGTTGTATGATCCACTTTTGGCCAAACTTTAGCTGTCAGACTGATGGCCTACCATTTTACTGTAGAATACTTTGGTATACAGAGGAGTTCATGGTCAACTCAATGACTGCAAGCGCAAGTGGCTGCGAAACAAGCCCAAATCATCACCAATCCTTCACCGTGCTTGACATTTGGTTGCTATGTTTGGTTTTTGCCATGACACTGTGGTCCTGTCTGTACAAAAGACACTCTTCTCAAAGTCTTTTGGCTGAAGTTTGCAAACTTAAGTGCTCCCATGTTGTGTTTAGAGAAAAGACGCCTTCCCCTGCCAAGCTTTTCAAATAAGCCATACACTTTCAGTCTTTTTCTAACTGTACTATCAAGAATTTTAACATTTAACATGCAAACTGAGGCAAGTAGAGTCAGAGATTGTGCTTGTTTATGCTTTGAGCACTGCACAGTCTGACCTTGATGTAAGTTTGATGGGAAGATTGGCATTGTGTCAACAACAATCCAAATGCCCCAGAGCAGCAACCTGACAAAATGCCTTTTTGATGGAGGTGGTCACACTTGATGATCAGTTCATCAAGAGCATTTGATTAGCAGCACCTGGCTGCTACTTACCCTCTGTAGAAGTAGTAGAGGTGTACTTAAATTTTTCACAGGACTGTATCAAAGCTTGTGAAAACAATTTTTTCACTTAACTGTACATACCCGAAGTCATTACAAATTTTAGATTTGAAACGGGGTAATTGTAAACTGTGTTAATTCACACTAAAACCAGAGTAAATCTCACCAGAAATGCTCACCTTTGTAAAACTGATAATCACAGTAGTAATCAATTGTAAAAGACATTGCAGGTCACCTAATTACAAAATCATAGTGATTTATATAGTTAGCTGAGATTGCAACATTTCACAATTCCTTTTTACACTGGCAAAAAAATAAAAATACATTTAAAAAAAACAGAGACAAAGCTGCAAATTAGGAAATAAAGAGTTTTACTTAATTATGTTTTGTACAGAAGATGAGCAGAAGGCACATATGATCAGCAGAGAGGAGATGAAAAGTTACAGGCATAGCGAAGGAAGTGAGTGCAAGAGAGAAAGATCAGAAGATGTCTCTACAGAGATGTCATGTCATTGAGGGCATGGTCCAGCTCCTCACTAATGGCCTTGTACTTCAGTTTCTGAGCATACAACTCATCTGGAGTCAGGGGCCGACAGGAAGCAGAGGCAGGTGCCAACAACAGCAGCGACACAAGTAAGCCAAAAGCAGGATGAGAACGAGAGACAAATGGAGGCGAGGGGCAGAGGGAGGAAGGAAAAGACAAAAAATAGGTCAGACTTTTTAAAGATGCAGAAATGCTTGGAAGAAACAATGATGGATATCTAATTATGCTCACAGCTCTTTTCTGCTGGGTGAGCTTTGAACATTTAAGCATTTTCTGAATGTCTCATAAAACTGCTCCAATAACTCTATTAACTCAGCAGCCAGTGGTTCAACAACTAAATGATTCTGACCTAAAAACATGTGCGCACATTCTGTCCCCTTTGCTGCGTGGCTGACATATTATACTTGTCCTTCAGCAACAAGAGTCTTTTATTAGCTTGTCTTAGCGAAGGAGTTTCCACACATTCAGTAGGGAATATTTTCACAGAAAATACATCCAGTGATGCTGAAATAGGACACCTCTTCTGGAATCTCGATCAAATTCAAGCAAGTGATTTAAACATCTGTGTATCAAGATGTACTTTCGGTTTCTTAACAAGCAAATCACCTAATATAATGAAATGAAAATGGTGCAGGGTCATTTAAAGCCAGTCACGTAAAAAGATTTTTTTTAAGGACATTTTGGTGTAAAAATTTGCTTTAAAAATCCTCAACATTTTGACCAGTGTTACACTCTCATACCTTCCAGGTCATCAATGGATTTTTCCAGTTTGGCCACTGTCCTCTCTGCAAACTCTGCACGGGTTTCAGCCTGAGAGGAATTTAGACAATGCATGTCAAAACAAACTAATGAGCTCAAACAAATGAATTCATGCAAGACTGCAATAGCAAAGGTTCTCAAAGCTTTGCTTACAGGAGTTCTTATAAAAATGTCACATTTCACATTATAGTTTTAAATACTTTCAAATGCGAATCTGATAAAAACAACAAGCTAAATACAACAATTTACTAAAAAAGCATGCTGCAAAGGATCTGCAGATTCTGAATAATTTTTAACTTTCATAACTGCGTTTATTTATATTTAACACTGGTGATTCACAATAATAATAAAAAAAACACAGTACAGGTTCAAATATACAAGTGTCATCCAAATGGAGAAGCTCATTCTGTGAGATCTTCCCCATCTAATGTGCAATTGGCATAACTAGTATCTCACCTCCTTCAGTTTGTCAGTCAGAACTTTGATCTCCTCCTCATACTTGTCTTCTTTTTCGGAGTACTGTCGGCAGACAGAGACACAAAGAAATAACAATACCCAGTTAACAGCAGAAATACAAACACATGCTCGCCCTTGCTTTTACCTATGACAGCACACAATGGGAGCACAAAACACCATCACCCAAGGATTATTATTGCTGTAAGAACTCAAGGTACCACACCCCTGCGAATCAATGGCATTTAACAAGCAAGGTGTTAGTCTCGCCCAGGAACAAGTTTTGTTGTGATGCTAATTATGACAGGTTTGACTCGAAGGAAAGACATAACATATATTGTTAAAGGAAAGTTGTCATGTAGTAAACCTGGCATGCTGTTGTGCTGCATGTCTGTACATGGGGAGGAATGTTGCAAAGAAGAAGAATGTACTGCAGGTCTTTACTGGCTGCATATTCACACACACTGAAACACTTTATGTAGCCATTAACTGCATGTACAAAAAAAGTCTCAGTGGCTAATTTGTCATGTGGTAAGTTACTTATTGGGCAAACATATATTTAAAAAGCTCCATATCAAAGGAGTTCAGGTCTTGAGCTGCTTGATATAACAACCTGAGGCTAAAATAAATGGTTGCAAGCAGGGTCTGGTGATACACAGTTGGAGGTAGTATGAAACAATACTTTGCAATGTGGTATCTACTCCCTGATGACAGTTCACTCAAATTATTGTGTGCTGAGCCATGAGTAAACCCCAAATGATAGGATAAGTGTGTTCTGGGTGCCAGACTCAGTGTTCAGTATATATATTTAGTTCTTTGTTTGTTTGTTTGTGTTTGTGTAAGAGAATGATCATCTATCAGCCGCTGCTTATGACTATATAATAGCTAATATAATTTTATTAGCTATTATAATAACAAAATGACGCATTTTGACAACCTAGTGTTTCTTCACTGGATACAACGAGAATGTTTGCCATATTCAGCTTCACTGATTTGCCACTTCAAGAAGCCAAAACAAAGCATTGCTTGTTAATGTATATTTGTGTTTTTGTCAGCCTCCTACCTTCTCAGACTGGGCTTCTAAGGACTTCAAGTTGTTGGTTACATTTTTCAGCTCCTCCTCTAGGTCACTGGCTTTACTGTGAAGAGAGAGTCCCATCCACACTTTGTTTTAGTGTGAGTGCCATATGTGACACCATGCATCCATTTTTGTGTGAATGCATTTGTATATTTTGTGTGTTTTCTGGGTTTACCATTCTGAGAGTTCGGCTCTCTCCTCAGCTCTCTCCAGCTCCCCCTCCAAGATCACCAGCTTACGAGCCACCTGAAGAAAAAAAAACAGAACATTGACATTTTAGAGGAGGAAACACTTTGGATTTGAAGCACAATATAATCATAAGTGAATTGAGGTTATTAAAGATCTGAATGAGCTCTCACTGTGAAAGTCTCACCTCCTCATATTTGCGGTCAGCCTCCTCTGCAATGTGTTTGGCCTCCTTCAGCTGCATCTCCTGAATCTCCATTTTCTCCTCATCCTTCATCGCTCGGTTCTCAATCACCTTCATCCCTCTGACATGACAAGACATAGTGTGAGGAGAGGATAGAGATAGCTAACATTAACAGAAAAAAAAAACCTTTCAGTTATCATTTATTTTGCAAAATCTAGGTGTTCAGTGAACTGGCTGTGATACCTAGAAAGACCAGGGCCAATGTCTTTGTGGGATAACACCAATGGAAACCCGTTATGAAGGCCCTCCTGTTCTCCACCCCCACCACCTTACTAATTATACAATACATCCCAACACAAAGTCCAGTGATACTTATTGGGTGAACTGGATGAACTTGAGAAACAAGCTGATGAGCAAACGAGGTACGATTTTCCTTCAGGATTATTGCACATTACTTCATAATGTATTAAAGCTGTAAAAAATCCAGATTTACTTCTGGATCAGATCAAGACTCATTTTATTTCCATGTCTTTATGTGGACGTGGGCTTTGGTCACCACTTGTTAGGTATAAAATTAGATACTGAAGTGATGTTTGTTTCATACATGTAAATTGTACCAATTTTAACACATTTTAAGCTGTAAGATCCAGAAGTACCATTGATATTTCAGCCAGAGAGCTGACATTAAATAGCAACCTACGATTCCTCTGGGGGTGACCTACCACGTTTGGTGAGGTTTCTCAAAATTTGTAATGACTTATTGTGATCACGTAGTAAATCTCAGCACAACCAGGTCAGACTATATTATATCCCGACTTTTGTCCGGGAGAAAAATGAGGTAAAACTCAATGTTCTGTCACACAAGGAACCCAAGCAAACTGTTTCACCATGCTTTTTTTTTTTTAAATGTGAACAAGAAACTGACCTCTCGCTCTCATCTGCAGCCTTCTCTGCCTCCTCCAGTTTCTGCAGTGCTGTGGCCAGTCTCTCCTGGGCACGGTCCAACTCCTCCTCCACCAGCTGGATCCTACGGTTCAGAGCTGCTACATCTCCCTCTGCCTGGGAAGGAAAAAAGGGAGAATTTTATTCATTCATTCAACTTAAAATCATCCCAACTATATACTGTAACTGTATACCCTCTTCCATTACAAAACAGGAAGAGAAGGAACTGAGGGAGCATCGAGGTAGAGAAAAGTAACTTGTGGACTTCTGTTCATACATGCAGCAAAATCAATAAGTTTTCCTATGCAGATATATCAGTCAAAACCCAAACTCTAGAAAAGCATGGAATGAGAAGAGAAAGACAAGAGAGAAAGTTTCCAATGAACTGATGCATCACTTTAAATCCAAACTGCATCTATTTTTATTAACACCAGTTTGATCACTGAAAAGAAAACATGTCTTTTTTCAAGCTCTAACAACATAGTATATACAGTTGTGTTGATGACAGAGTAGCTACACAGACATGTAGTACAATGCTTATGCAGAACTCCTACTCTGACCTGATAAAAATATTTAAATACAACCACCCGAATACACGCATGGTGCTATGACAACAGGAAAATATTCTGCCTTATCATTCATATGCTCATCCTCACCAACAGACTTAATCCAAAAGAAAACTGCAGTTGAACCTATTCTGAATACTCTGGGGTTACTCGTGTTTCACGAATCAAAATGTAATGGTTTAAATGTGAAACGTATACTGCTGGAGGTCCTTGGAAATTCTTCTATAAAAGCAGGGCCTACATGTAATAAATAGTCTTTGATGAAAACATGCTGCATCTGCCTGGAAAGTTTAATTCTTTATAACATTGCAGGACTTCTGAATGAAGTGTTTAGACAAACGCAATTTCCGGTGATGGTGAATCCAGAACTGGGCAAAGAAGGGAGAACAAATGGAGCTTCTTCTCATCTGCCCTTGGTAAACAAAGGCAGAGAGAGGAAAAAGAAAGCAAACAGACAACTATACAAGAATTTCCTCTGTTGGTCAGGGTGTTTATCCAACCATCATCTCCTAGGAAGTCAGATTCAAACTAAAAACTAGTCCAACTCAGTCTTAATAACACAAAGGCTGTCTGCTTTACAACCAGACAGATACAGCCCTACATGTTCCTTAAGTGCTGAACTATTTACTGAAACACAAGTCCTCACACAAGTTTATTATTTTTAAAACCAAGCAGCTCGAGATGTCTTAAACAAACAAGCATTATACTCTGCACAGTTGCAGGACAACAGTTAGTAGGTCAGTGACTCATTATCTAGTTTTTCGCTCCAGAAGTCATTTGGACCATCATTCAGTTTATAGGTAGAGGGCTCAGTCTGCTCAGTATTGGTGAGTTTGTGTCACTAATAGAAAGAGAAATAACAGACAGCAAATAGGAAAGATAACACTGCGAAGAAAAAAAAAAAAAAAGATATCCCAAAGAAAT